>MQRK01172036.1:5798-17020 GCA_001938485.1 Girardia tigrina
CCGCCAATACAAAATAAGAACACAAATATATGGATCCCTCTTTTAACCGCCAAAAGTCCAATAGTTGTCCCAACTGCTAAGGATGCAAAACGATCCATGGATACAATTCTAACTTATCTAGACAGTCAACCAATGATGGATGAAGACGTTTCTGGGAATTTAAAGTTGTCAGCACTTATTAATCGTTCGGCACATAGCAATTTGCATCAGCCTTTTATCACAAACTATTTTAAACCAAAATAAACTGTATTGATTTAAAACAAATACAAGATTTTCTAGTATACGGGTTTTGATTTATTTTTATCTTATTTTATTTATTTATTTTTATTTTATTATTTATTTATTTTTTTATTATTTATTTTTTATTTTTTTATTTATTTTTATTTATTCTTAAAAGCTCTAAGTCCTTCAGAATATGGAATTTTAATGATTTTTTGTATTCTTCAGTATACAAACAAGCAAATAGAACACAACATTAAGATAACATTAGACAAATTATGTACATATGCACGAGTTAAGAAACAATTAAAAGAATAAAATATTGAAGAATACAAACAAATCATTAAAATTCCATATTCTGAAGGATTTAGAGCTTTTAAGAAGAGTATTTGTAGAACAATAAATAGTGCTAAAGTAGTCTCTATCACATCCAAAGTTCAAAGTTTCCTTTCAAATAAATCGAAAACAGTTTGTGGTTCGCAAGCTAATCTCGTATATAAATCTAATTTTCACGGGTGTGAAAACTCGTACATTGGAGAGAAAGAAACGCCAACATCCAACACCCAGAGAAAAGAAAACTTGGAAGAAGAGAACCAGGAAGAGCCGACATCAAACCAATCCAATCCTCAGTTGACGTACAAAACTGTGAGTTTGCCGAGGATACAGCCGAACGACGATGCCGAAGAGACGCACTTACAATACCGACTGCCAGCCGATTACTAGACTACAAGAGGACAATTTAAGTACCCATTTCGCGGTTGTTACGCGTCCACCGTAACAGCCAACGGCATGTACGGCCATGGTACCAAGTTCCATGGTTGGTCGTTCGTTACTGGCAAGCTGACAGCTCAGAGGGGGAAGGCCACTGACCCCGGGGGGTCATTAAGGACTTTAGTTTGGGTGGACCCTCTAAAGAGCCTTAGAATCAATACCATTACAGAGATGGGAGGCCCACATTGGAGAGACAAATCGTCATCTCAAAACCCGTATTAGTGAGCACTCGCAAATGAGTCGATCGAGTAAGGTTCTTGATCATTGGTTATGTTGTAAAGATAGAACCTCGTCCATTTCAAAAGATGAGTTTTCTGTTCTACAAAAGGGATTCGATTTACATTACAAGTGAAAATTTTGTGAACTTCTACTAGTAAGGCACTACATCTCATCAATTAACATTCAGAATGGGCAAATTAAGGTTATTTATCAAAACAAAAAGGTTAGTTATCAAAACTTAAAATTTTTAATTAAAGATATTTTATGTCATTATTACCTAATAATAATTTAATAAATAATAATATATTTTTTGAATTGTTCCATTTAAACATAATAAACTTTTTAAAATCGTGTTATTAAAACTATTTAATATACATGTACTAAATTTTCGAAAATTGATGATGATGATGTATATAAACATCGAAACATATCAAATAATTACATTAAAAAGCCTTAATCAAATTATAGTTTCAAAATATTAAACTTACATTCACAAGACTCAATAATATATATATATGACATTATATATTTTTTGCCTTAAAATTGTTGAAAGCCACCGAAATATATTGCAAAAAATAATGTTAAATGTTAATGTTAAAAATGTATAATGTTAAATGTATAATGTTAAAATGTTAAATTCATAAACCCGAATATGTTTTCGAATATTTAAATATGTAGTTTTTTATCTGATCTTTAACAAATATAGTTTGTAATATTTTCAATCAAAATCCTTTATCAACTGGAAAGGCTTTTGTTTTATTAAGTAACAATTAAAGTTATATTTTTAGACATTTATAAAACGATGTTTTAGGAATGATATTTTGGTTTCAATTCAAAATATATCTGAAGAAAGCACTTCAAGATCTTCTTGACTTTTCAATATCAAAGTAATTAAAGATTGTTGAACAGAACATATTTTCTCATTAAAGTTGTCGGTTGTGGAACTTAAAATTTTTTTATAAAGTTTCTTGTCGTTATCGCTTAAACTTGCTTTACTCTGATCGGGTGTCTCGAGGGACAGTGGTCATTAACTTTTTTATACAAAAAGAATTAATTTTCAGACAGTTTTTTGCTCATTCATTATTTGTACATTGTTACACAACTGTTTAAATAAGTATTAAATTTACATAGTAATTTAGAAAATGGAAATGTTTTTGTGTTAGTTGAAAATTAAAAAAAATCCGTTGGGTTTTATGTTTAACATGCCATTTATTAGTTTTCCATAAAGAAATTTTAGATAGCAAATATATATGTTATAATAAAATATTTCGAGATAAGTAAAGTATAGTATATTCAAATTGTGGACATAAATATGTGATGCACCCAATAAATAAATGAAATAAGTAGAAAAGAATATGAAACATGAATATTTTAACCAGTTAAGTAGGGTTAGGGTTCTGGTTAGGTTTAGTTTAGGGTATGTATATGTATTTAATTTTCAATAAAGGACTACCAGCGTCTTATCAGATCCACGAAAGCATTTTCGTAGAAAATGCATAGACTTTATTAAGGAATAAAAAATTCCCTTGTTGCAGAGCATTCTTGTTCTGATGTTTTTGTAGATTTTGACACTGTCTACCATGTCTTAATTGCACAATCATGTCATAAAAAGTAGTTTTGAATGGGATTTTATCATGGTATACATTTTTCTAGTTCTCAATAATATCCTTCACCGAATACTTCTTCACAACAAGAAACTTTATTATAAATCGAAATACCACCACACAAAACATAATAATAACGAAAAATTTAATGTCCGTAAAAATTAGAACACATTCAGATGCTACAGTAAAACAGATTGTATTTCAATATAACAATACTGTATCTAATACTCAAGGAATAAATCAATGAAAATCAAAAAAATGATATATTATTATACCTTTTTCCGGGTATTTATTGGACGCATTACGTATATTCATAGAATTTTGGTAAATTACCAAAAATGAAATTTTATATATTTTTTAAAAATTAAAAAAAACTTATCAAAATATATTTTTAGGTGTAATAGACAGTCCAAAAATATTACTTTATAAGATTGAGTCCTGTACCTTCACCAGTTCTAAGAAAACTTAAATTTGTTATAAAAGAAAATTCCATTTTTTTGACAGGTTTATAATATAAATAATATTTATTACGACAAATATTCACTATTATTTAAACTCGGTACGTGACATTTTGGCGCAGGTCGTTTTGGCGCGAAGTCGTTTTGGTGCGAGGTCATTTTGGGACAAAGCCGTTTTTTATTAAATCAAAAGTCCGTGTTTATTTAAAAAAATCTGTTTTCTACAGATGGATACATAAATAAAACATTTTACTCAAACATTTTTTATTAAATCAAAAGTCCATGTTTATTAGTTCATCAAAAAATTATGCGCGATTCCTCTAAGGTGCTCGATGATGTTTTGTTCTCTGTAAGTCTCACCAATTGTTCTGATCCAGGCATCTGCAGCGACGTATTTTCTGCGCTTTACAGGTGGCTGATCTCCACGAACGAATGATCGTGTTCTGAAGCAGATGAACCAGCATAGTCTCGGAAGTGATGCAGCGCAACTTCGAACTGCCATGATAATGACTGGAATCAATAGGGCAACAGATACATCTGAAATTCCATCAGTTATCTTTAAAAGTGCTCTCCAAGGAACCTCGACTGCCGTTCAAGCGAATATGCCAAAGAAAGATGCAGCTCCTAATTAATTTTAAAATTGAAGATCCACAGCTTCAATTATCATTCCGGATGTATACAGAAGTTACGAAGTCGCACCAGATCAGATGGGAGAAATTCTTTTATGGGATTCCGGAGAACAAGATGAAGATCGCATTTTTCTCTTTGGCCGACAGTCGAATGGTGATTGGAGTAACCAAATGGACATACTATATGTGGATGAAACATTTAACCTAGCTCCTGCTCTTTTTGCACCGATATATGTAATCATGGCAAACAGAAGAGGATTTGTGCTACCGAACAAAGAAGAAAGAACATACCGACGATTGTTTGAAGCCATTAAAGAATTGTGGCCATATTTCAACCCGTCGTCAATTTCTATCGACTTTGAAAAAGCCACAATTGGAGCTATTCGGGCTGTGTTTCCGAATTGTGCAATCCATGGATACATCTTTTATTTAACGAAGAACATGCGGCAGAAGCTAGCAGAGGAAGGTCTGCTTAGCCGATATAACATCGATCCTGAATTCGCTTTGTCTGCCAGAATGATAGGCGCTCTCTCCTTTATTCCAATCGAAGTGCTTAGGAGGCACTGGAGAACGAAATTATGGAGGACCTCACACAAATAATAGATTGGTTTGAACATGACTACATTGGACGTCGAAATCGTAACCAGACTCGACGTCGTGCATTATTTCCTTCTCATACGTGGTCTGCCTACGAGAGAACAGTGAATGGAGAGGATCGAACGAACAACTATGTGGAAGCAGCACATCGAAGATTGCAAGCCGAATTCGGGGTGGATAATCCAAACATATGGAAATTTATAGACGGCATTCGAGGTGTTCAAAAAGAACGTGACCTTATATATGAGCAATTCGTTCGTGGAGATCAGCCGCCTGTAAAGCGCAGAAAATACGTCGCTGCAGATGACAGGATCAGAACAATTGTTGGGACTTACAGAGAACGAAACATAATCGAGTACCTTAGAGGAATCGCGCATATTTTTTGATGGACTAATAAACACGGACTTTTGATTTAATAAAAAAAGTTTTGAGTAAAATGTTTTATTAAAGTATCCATCTGTAGAAAACAGATTTTTTTAAATAAACACGGACTTTTGATTTAATAAAAAACGGCTTTGCGCCAAAATGACCTCGCCCCAAAATGATCTCACGCCAAAACGGCTTCGCGCCAAAACGACCTACGCCCAAACGGCGGCGCAAAAATGGTCGCGCCAAAATGCCGGCGCTAAAACGGCCTGCTTCGATTTAAACTTTAGAATAAGAACAGTAAAATTTGTGAAATTTACTGCAAAAATATTTATAGTAAATTGCAAAGAAAATACAAAAAAATAAGAAATTTGATAAATAAAATTCAAGTATGAGTTTTCAAATATTTTATAATTACATTTTCTAACAAAATAATATTCAAAATAATCCATACCTATGCTGGGATATCCATCAAGCAGTCTTTTTTCATGAACTGCTCAAGCATCGTTTCTGTACATTTTAATATTTATTTTGGTTGCAATGAGGGTTATATGGTATATTGATAAGGTACGTTATTATGGCGGAGAAAGAAGCTTAAATGTTTTTCAATTATGATCTTATTATCTTAGTGGCCCATCTTGTAATGATATAAATGAAGAAAGTATTTCGAAAAAAACATTTTACAAATTATGGATTGATTAAAAATTCTTATGCTTCAATATAATTAATGTTACGGAAAACTTATTAATTAGTGTATTATAATCTTTATCTTTGCTCCATTTGAGAGCAGAAATGTTTATAAAAAAATAAGAAAGATTATACCTTCCTATATCTATCATCTAAGCAAAACATTTAAGCATTTGTTCAAAAATTAATAAAATAATTACCAAAAGAATCGGTTAAAACTCGACAAGTGATGATCGTTCCACAAGTGCTAAAAAGATCACGCAATTTCTCTTGATTATAATTTCTTGGCACAGATCCTACGTAAAGATTCGCTCCTTTGATCATTTCAGAACTTGGCCGCGCTAAAGAAACCTGTAGAAAAGAATACAAGTAAATTTGATATATTTTACAATAATTATATAAAATAAAAATAAATTAAAAATATTTTTTAAAAAGAAATCAAAAAATTAAAATAAAACATATCGACATTTTTTTAAAAAAATAGAATTCAAAAATTATTTTGTGTTTCTTTTAATCAGATAAATGAATAAACAAAAAAGGCATAGGAAATTTAGAGACAAAATTAGTTGAGGAATTATGGGAAAAATGAGCAGTCAATAATAATTATAAAAGTTATTATTATAGAAGTCAGTCGAAACATCAATCAAACTGTGGACTTGATTAAACTTCAATGACAGATTCGCCTTCAAATGGGTACGAAGGATATTTTGTCACAAAATTATCCCAAACGTTTATTTATAAACATAAGCAAGTTGTCTGGAAAAAAGATTAACATATCATTTGTATATCAAACTAGTAAAATGTTAAGAATTTCCTTTCTTGCTTTAATAATAATTTTAGTAATAATGATAAAAAGGGTATTTTTAAAGGTGTATTTAAATGCAAATGAAAAAAATGTTTTTTGAAATTGATGTCAAAAAATGGTTAATTAATAAAAACGTTTAATATTAAAAAAACAACATAGAAAAACGGATGGTTGCCAAGGCATGTGAGAAGCTAGAGTGAGTGGAAAAGCGTAAGAATGATAGTTGAAGAGTTGGAAGTCGATGAAAGAACAAGTTTTGACGAAAAGAAAGGAAGTTATCGTTAAGTTAGTAAAAAAGGAAATTAAATGCGGAAATTTTAGATGTTTAGTAGACGCAAAACTAAAACCTGATTGTTAAAAATTTGTCGAAACGTTTGATATGAGTAAAAAAAAGATTTTTACCCTTATATCGTAGGATGTGAGATAAATTTTAGATAAATGTGATTCACATTAACATACTGTTGTACATAAAGAATTAGAGATCTTTGCTACTAAAGATGCGATGTTATTTCTGAAGTTTTGAAAACTGACGCAACATGGTTGAACTCAGAAGTGTATCGATATTATTTTTAAAAAACAAAAACAATGCATTATCATTTTATGGGGTTTATTTTTATGAATTTTGCCACTGTACATTATATCTGCATCCTAGAAAAACTCAGATGGTTAAATCCGTTTTATAGGATCAATTATGTTTACTTTAAAATAATGCATCATCTGAAGTTTCAGTTGAAACCCTCAAGTTTCTTGAAAGTAAGCATTGCCATCTTAATCAAAAATCTGTTTACTCTCAGGATGTAAATATCAGCGACAAAAATGTTTTCCAAAAATGTTACGTGTGAGGAATATTTTAAATTGTTTGAATGTGTAAATATATGGATGCGGTATGTTGAATTAAGTATGTTGAATTTAGAATGGTGATTCTCCCACCCAGATGGAAATTGGTATTTTTTTATTTAAATTTAAAGTGATTGACTATTCGAACACAATTAAAATTAAGTTTAATATTTTTTAGTAAAATTTAAATTAAATGCATTTTTAATAATTTTATGACATTTTTATTATTTTAAGATTTATTGAAAAATGGTAAAAATTATTATTTTTTTAATTAATATTTTTAGAGGCTAAATATTTTAAAAAATAATTTAGAAAAATTGTTCGAATAATCATGATTAAAAATAGAAATAAGAAAACCAATTAGAAGGATGACAAACGATGAAAGACTTTCTGAGAGTCATAATGACTCTAAATGTGATTGTAATAAACATTCAAACGAGACTTGTCCAAATGTTCTTAATATTACGGTTAAGAATGAAGATGCTTGTCTGGATAATCTTGCTCGGAAGACTTAGTAAATTCATTATGGCATGAGCGATGAGAAACGCAACAGAGATTAAAGGTAACTGAAAATAATGGTTTTATTTTTGTGCAATACTCACACTTCTTTGTAAATAAATTGTTAATAACAATATTTACAAAAAAAAGTTTACTAAAATGCGAATTTCTTGTCATAAAAAATCATAAATATTATTTGTATTATTATTATATGTTGAAAACCATTTTTCAACATTTATTTTAGTAAATAATTTCGGCGGATTATCCGCCATATTCAGACTACATTAACATTAGTTTTGAAGCTTTTATATGATTGCCATTGAAGTTCTATTTGAAAATATTTAACGAACAGATGTGACGCTTAAATATTAATTTTCGATCCATTGATTATATTAATAATGCTCCACACGTTACTCTTCTATTAATAATTATTAAATCGATTGCACAGTATTTGAAAATTATTTTCTTCAATTTTCTTTTTAGATTATATTCAGCATTATTTTATTCATTGTGTAATCGTCTATGACATAGACTCTATGCTGTTTGCTCCATTTGTAGAGGTACCGATAATGGAAGCAATATTGCAGAACTTAATTAATATTAATTTAGCCTGAAGACGGCGGGCAATCTACTTAAATTAATGGCTAAAATAAATGTTGAAAAATGATATTTAATATTTTTAATGATATAAAATTGCCATTGTTTTTAAAATTTTAATTATTATTATTCTTATTATTACCATTATTATTGTTATTATTATTTAAAAGAAACATTAAATTCTCTTTTTTTTGGTTTTGGAAAAGGCGGAAAAAATTATTTCCTCTAAAATTTCCTGCCAATGTTTGAATTAAAAATTATAAATTTGAACTAAATATAAAGGAACAATAATTTATAAGATTTTTTCTTTAAAAAAATATTTCAAATTGTACTAAAGTGTTTTTAGAAAATAAAACATTTCGGATTTGAAAAGCAAATTATTAATTATTTTTTTTACTTGTTGAATATATTAAATAAAAATTTTAAAAAAATATTTTTAATTAAAACATATTTTTTAATTTTTGTATTTACTGAATCTTTAAAATACAAATTTTACTTAAAATAAAAATAATATAATTTTCAAAAATACAGAATATTTTTTTATTTATGTTGTTACGAGTAATTTACTTGTTTTGAAATGTTATTTTTTCTTAATTTTAAAATAAATCATTTAAATTTATTTATCATTTTATTTTTCTGTTATATTTATTTTTTCTTCATTTACTTAATTTATTATTTATTATTAATTAATAAAAATATAATGTTCATATGATATGAGCAATAAACAACTAATTAGAATTATTGATATTTTCTTAAAAATTACATAAAATTTATTTACATGTCTAAAAATAAATAAAATAAAAACTTCTTTTTTCGAATAGAATTGGTTTTTCTCCAAAATTCTTAGTTAGAAAATTTATAAAAATAATGATCATTTAGTAATCTTGATCGGATTGGCTTTCCGCTTATTGTTTCCTAATTATTAAATCACATTATAAATTAGTCATTTATCGTACAATTAAGCCTCATCAAAGGCCATTCTTTTTGAACCGAATATCTTGGAAAAAAAATTCTTTTTTTTCGTTATTTCCCGAAATAATATCAGAGTTTTTGAGTCTGACAACGATAATAATAACTATTATTAAAGTATTATAATTGTTAAAAATGGATCATAACTCTATTCTAGGATTATGTTAATTTTATTTCTTATCATTTAATTTTATTTTTCCGTGATGTTATACTATAATCATTCTGTTTTCTTATGATTTTATCATACTTTTCAATAAAATAACACATCAAAGTTATTTAGATTTATCAGTATTTATCTTTGTAAACGTTTGGGTATCCATCTGTCGAAACTGCGCTAATTTTATATGTACATAAAAATGGAACCTACTAAAATTAACATACAATAATTAGTTTTCCTGTGAGTAAACTAAAAATGTTTTATTTTACTTTTATAAGATCAAATAAATTATTAAAAAGACTGTCAAAGATGTTTCACTTTATTTACAAAGAAAAATGAAGATTAAAGAATAGAAATGGTGAGTCGCCCACTAAAACACTTTCCAAGCAGACTGAATGAACTAAGAGTATTCTTTAAATATTTCAAAAATACCTTTTATATTGATAACGTTTAAGTCTATTTTAATAGTGATTGTGAATGTCTTTTGTTTCAGTTGAAAAAAATAATAAAAATTATAATTATAAAAATTATTTCATTCAATAAATATAATTTTGTTCTCTTTATATTTAGGAAATATTTTATTTATTTTATTTATTATTTTTTTAGGTACAAAAGTTACAAGAGTATGAATATATCTCAAAAAAACTATTAAAAAATATGTTTAAAAAATATGAAAAAAATTCTATTTTATCGAATTTTCTTAATACACTTTGTCGACAAAAGTAAATACAATTTAAAACTTATGTCAAAAGTTTCTGTTTCTTATTCCATTAATTATTAAACCTTCATAATATTAAATTTTCTATTATAAGATTTATTATACTTAAAGCCAAATATATCTAAAAACTATTTTTTCTGTATACAATTTTAAAATTAATTTATTTTCTTAATAAATTGTATAATTGTATAATATAAATTTAAATAATTGTATCAAAATGTAAATAAAAAATAATAGTACTTTGTTCTATAGCAAATAAAGATAAAACCTTTTAAAATCACATATTAACATTCGTTTATTTTCTCATTTAATAATAAAATAATAAATTTATAATTTGAAACAGTATTAACAAAAAATAAAATTGATGCATCTAATAAAATTCGTTACACCATTTCAATTGATTAAAATTTTTAAAAGAAAATTAAAAATTATAATTAAATAAGAATGACAATTTTCAAGTATCAATTATTTATTTTAATTTTCAAATAATATTTAATTTATTAAATATTGAAATTTATAAAAATAAAATAAAAAAAATGATTTTTTTTTAATTTGGTTCTCAATAAAGTATTTCTCAGATTTCAAAGAATCATGGAATTTTTAAAATTAAATTTCATTTTAATTAAATATTTCTCTTATTTATTAGAATAAAAAATTTAATGAATTTTTACAAATTATTGTATATTAAATATAATATATAGCTTTTAATAATTAAGATTTTTAATATTAAACACTATTTATATCAGGTTGAGTCAAAGGTCCTTTATACTTTTTAGTGAATTAAAGTTTTTGTTACACCAAATCATTTAAGCCTGGCATTCATATGCAACCCTGGTATCATTTTACAGCCCATAAAAAGGTGAATCAAACTACACTTTAAAAGTTAAATGTTTACACTTAATTCCCATATTTATTACGTTTTAGAATAATTGAATAAAAAACAGTAATTCGTGTTTTATAACGACATTATTGAAAATAATATCATACCAAAAAATTTTTTGGTGTACAAGCTTTTATAATTTGTCATATATTTGCGGTTCTGTATCTATTTCACCCACTTCCCACATTTTTTGACTGAATTATCAAAGCCT
>MQRK01172036.1:28256-51249 GCA_001938485.1 Girardia tigrina
ATATATATATATATATATATATATATATATATAAACTTAATTTTAATTCTCGATATTGTTTTAATTAAAGCGTTTATATTTATTTAAAAAAGCTTTTTGGAACATAATAATAATTTATAAATAAAAGAAACATTGTCTTTCAATAAATCCAGATTCGAATATGTTTTTAATAATTGTAAATTAAAGTCGAGGTCTATTAAAAAAATAAATGTTATCATATTCAGTCATTTATCTTAATATTTTCGGTTTAATACTTATGAAAAAGGTTTCGGTTTCTTTTGATAAATTTGGGAATTCCATTGCAGTCCGCATACAAGAAATGATTGATTCAAATTTCCCTATCAATTACTTAGTTCGAATTTTGACCGACAGATTAGGCAACTGATCTCTTCAAGTTGTCTGACGAAAATTTGGCAATGATATTTTCCTTTGAAAAAGAGAAATTAAAAACAATATATTTCAATTAGTCTGAGATTCTTCCGGATTATATAACGAAAATCAGATAAAGTCTTTTTTTCATATCTGTTTCAAATTTTTTCCATTCTTCCAAAATTGAGTCAGTGTATAAAAAGAGAATAAATAATTAAACTATTATTATTATTATTTTATTCGTGTTTAAATAAACAAAATAACGTAGTAAAGAATTAAATATATAAACGTTTTTGCAATTAAAATTGCTACATTTCGTCTTAATTTTTAATGTCTTTTGAGAAGGATGTTGAAATTTTGTTGATACAAGTTTCATGATCCTTTGGAATATAAAGGATGTGTGAAATTTAGTCATTGAAAGGTATGGAAATGGGTAGTGCTACACGCTTTAATACACATTTGATCTTGTGGAAAGACTTAAAAATTCAAGTTAGATTACTTATTTAATACACTTAAGTCTTCGTAATCAGAAAGATTATCAGGGTGATGAGACTCAAATTCTGGAACTTAATTGATTGAAAAGTTTAAAACAAAATGAGCTACAATAGCAAATGACACTTTTAGGTAATGAACAAAAGTTATGAAGAAAATATGACAAGGCGAGAAATATTACCACTTGTTAGCCACCCTACTATAAAAATAAAGTCTGTTAGAATTTTTGTGAGCTCGTTTTTTTTAAATTTTAGAAATGTAACACGTAAAACTTTTTCAGGATATTTCATAAAAAATTATAATTGTCAATATTTACAAGTACTTCATTACAATCAGATTTTAAAAAATGTTGTTAAAAAACATTTTGAGATAAAACTAATAAACTAAAATTTAAATTTATCTACAAAAGTTTATCATATAAAAATTTAGGATTAACATAAATTAAGCTAAAAACGATATTGCACTTGAATTTATTTGAATATAAAAATTTAAGGATTTATTTTATAATTTTTTTAGAAATTATAAAATTAAAACTAAATGTTAATGTAATTTTATTTAATGAAGCAACGAAATCAAATATCACAATTTAATATTTAAAATTATGATTAAACGTTACGAAACTAAGATCGAATATGTGTAATTAAATTTTTAATCATGAGTAACAATTAAAGTAAATATTATGTTAATAAAAAATTATATTAACTTGAAAATGGAAGGCGTAATAAAATTTAACAAAACAATTGTGACAAGTAATAAAATTAATTGTAAACTATGAACATCAATTTTAAAATTAAAATGTATATCGATATTAATATTTAGTATTTTTATTTATAACTGGTTTGTGCAAAATAATAAAACATCGTTCCGTAGAAATGTGTTTAAAATAGTTAGTAGTAATAATTCCAAAGACCATCAAGTACCATTCATCCCACTACGAGGCGCAGGTAAAGAAATCCATAAATGAATCAAATTTTGATGACTTTCCGAAATTTCATAGCTAAGAGGAATACTTTAAATTGTGTATGAATGTAATGTGTTGATTTGAGCGTGTGAACATCGGAATTGTGACTCATCCACTCTGTTGGAAAATTAATGTTTCATTGTATTTGCGATAACTCATTCTAAAAAAGTGCACCTTTTTAAAATTATTGAAAATTTAATAATCCGATAAAATTTAAATATAATAAATTAGGATAAATTTTAAATATAAATAATCTTCTCTAAACAATTTAAATGAACATATTTAATGTATCAAATAAAGTTATTTTAGAAGTTTGAAATAATTTTAAAATTATTTTTATACATTTAAATAATTTATATTTAAATAATTTAAATGAAATATTTTATTGTATTATTATTTTATTTAATATTTTTACATAGTGAATTTTAAATAAAATTAAAAAAACGAAACATTGAATAATTTTATAACGAATATCTCAGTATTTAAAATAATAAAAATCCAAAAGTAATACTAATTAGAATGATGAAAAACGATGAAGGATCCTCCAACAGTCATCTCAGGGATGACTTTTTTGTAATGATAATAAATAGTTTAATAATAATTGTGTCAATGTTCTTAACAATTCTTAAAAATAGCCTCCAATCGACGGAATACAAAACTTTATTCCGATCCAGAAAGACAAGATCTTGAATATTGATCAAGACTGTAATGGAATGGGAAGCGTACTGATCAGATCCAAACAAACCATAGCGTTTATAGAATTTTAAAAATTATAGAATTTTACGACTTAAATCTCAATGTTTTTGCTTTTAAACATAAATATCAAATATTTTAAACGTTTTGATTTTTCTGTAACAGTAATGACAAATTCATGAAGGAAACTGTCTGAAAAACGCAAAAAAGAGATATGTGAACCATATTTTATCTGAAAACAAATTAGGGAGACCTTTTCATTTGTATATATTGATCAAAAGTTCCAAAATATATTCATACACAAACCAAAAATGAATTTTAATTTTCCTAAAATTTAGTAAGAAAAATTAAAAAAATTATTTCAACCCCATATCATATACAGATTCCTCAAAGTATGAAAAAATTGTCGTTTTATATTAGCCTAAATATTTTTCTTTTAAAACTTGACTCATTGTATGAAAAAAAGAAAATAAAATTAAACAATTATTATTATTTGTGAATATATAAACAAACAAATAACGTTAAAAGGGAGCAGTAGAGTCGACATATTTACAATTCAAATCGTCATTCATATACATCCTTACGATGATCGCTATTCTCAAGAATGAATGAAAACGAGAGTTTTGATGCTTTATCGAATTTCCCCTTTCAAATTAACTTAAAACATTATAGGAAATATTTGCAAATCCACTCTCTTCTATTTTCAAATTGTCAAACATTTAATAAATAAATATTTTCCATGTGTATATGCCATAAGCAACGTAATTAATTCTGAAAGCTAATGTTTTTCCATGTTGATATTGGTTGTTCTATCATTATCATAATTGACTTGTAGATGATTTTATCGGTTTTTTATTTGATAGCTTCTCTATTTGTGAATCCCCGAGGATTACGGAGTAGTTTTAAATATATAATTTTATATAATAGAAACTTAAAAATTATCAATTGTCATGTTTAAATAATTTTAATATGTCGTTCAACTAGTACCCATTCAAGAGCCTTTATCATATAATGGTCATATAGTTAACATTGCTGATAGGATATTTATTATAGCACCCTTACGAAATAATGAACGTCATAACAAATTGTTTTTCGTATAAAATTAAATAAATTTTCCAATTTCAAAGACTTAACGAAACAGATCAGTTTGCTTTTATCAGAACCACAAAACATAAAAATATTCTAAGATATCCGATAGTTTTTTTTAATTAACATTTTATTTTTCAAATTTATTTAAAATTCATTAATTTTAATATTCGTTTAAAAATAACAATAATTAAATTTACTACAAACACAAAAAATGAACTAGAACTTTTATTGTTATTTTCCAAATAATTTCAGATGTTAGAATTATTTAATATATTTTTTAAATAATTTTTGATTAATTTACAATATTTTTAATTTTTACATATTTTCTAAAAAAATAATATTTAAATAATGAAAATTTATTTTAATATTGATATTTATATTTTTTATTTTTTTCATATTTATTACCAATTTTAAATCAAAAAATATAATTTTGAATATTTTTTCAAATGTTTTTTTTAAAAAATAAATTATGAAATATCAAAAATGTTATAAATTATTTGATTAATTTTTAAATAATTGAAAATATAAAATATTTTATTGTAATAAATAAAAAAGTGAAACAAATAACTGAAAGCAAATTTTATAAAAAAAAAGAAAAAAATAAATATATGTAAAATTATATTGACTCAGAAAATTTCAACAAAAGGAGAAAAAGGAAGGTAATCGATGAAAAACAATAAGAAAATGATAGAATTGAGATAAAGTAATAAATAATACTTGTTTATCAAACTTTTGTATTAAGGTACGACGAAATATATCACTGATGTTAATTTGTAGGTTTAGGTTGGGTTTTCCCTCTTTTTGATTGATGGGATTTTATACTTGCGGTCAGACCTTTTTCTTTAATAAAATATTTATCCTTTACTTTTTGTCTTTTAACGAAAAAAGATTTCTTTTCTTTTTTTTCTTTTTTTTGTTAAGGCAAAAAATAAAGTAAGTCAAAACTACTATAATGATAATAACACTAAGATGAACTTTAATTATATAAATTTATCGATTTATTTATAATGCTAAGTAAATTTTATTATTATTTTTATAATTTATTTATCTATTTTTATTTATACATGGTTGCCTCAGCACTAACCCTTTGGGGGTAGCAGATAGAAAAATTACTCCCCAAACGGTACTGGTCTCCAGCAACCAATTCAGGTCACAAAATAATTCACAACCATTATCATTTTTATTCTATTATTATTTTTTAAACATTTTTTATAAAATAATATTACTTAAAAAATCTTTTAATCGATAATATCAAATTAATAACAAGAACATATTCTTTTTTGATATATTTAGTCAATTTTTAAATACAAATATTAATTAAGAACGCCATTAAAATCAAATTTTATTGCAATATATTTCGGTGGATTTTCCACCATCTTCAGGCTGAATTAACAACAATTTCGTTGTCTTATATATAGCAAATTGATGATTATACAAACATCTTGCATAATAACTAATTAAATATTTTCAACAAATTGGAAGAGAGACTTGTTTGGACATTAATGGACGGACTAAGTGATTTAATCATAATGCCTCACAAGTAACTCTTTCCCAATATTTTTTAAAATTACTGCACAATATTTTAAAATTAGTTGTTTTCACCTCCGACTTTTAACCCTTCATATGTCCAGCAATATTACTCCCACTACCCAATCGTCCATGCTCCTATATCCGTTTACAGAGATGACGAGACGTCTCTTCAATGTATGTAGAGTTACACCCATTACACGAAAATTCATAAACCAGATTGGAACATAAACTCAAAGGAGTACGAGATTTATTGCTGAATATACTTTGAATTTTGTAAGATTTAGAAAAGATTTTTAAATAATCTGATGTACTCTTAAAAAGCGTGTTTTTAAAATTATCAAAATCAATATTAATAACTTCATTAAAATTTAAATAATAATTATACATAGATTCAATAGACGATTGGAACTTAAATCTATCTAATGTATTTCGAATTCCATGTTTTGAACTAAATTTTAGTAAATTCAATTCATCTTTAGATAAAACAATTTTACTTAAATTTAAAACAGTATTTTCTACATTAATTGTCTTAAATTGTTAAGTTTTTTATTGTGTCCAGTAATTTTATCATTAATTAATTTGCCGGAAATACTATTAGAAAATTCATTACACAATTGAAAGCAATAATCATCACTTACATTTCTATAGAGCAGCTTCAACTATTGTAAATTCAAATAAATATTAATGATTATTTCTTAAATTATTATAAATTATTGAAATTATATCCTCTTTTGGAAAAAAACTTTCTCGAAAATATTCAAATATTCAAATCCATCACATGCTTCAAATTTCTATTTAACTTAAATATTTTCTTAGACAAAATGTATTTGTCGTTCATATTGAAATCTTTTGAAATTATTCTTTTCATTTAGAAAAAACTTTTTTCATCATAATTTTTTTATTTAAATTCTATATATAATTTTACGTTAATAAATTCGTTTTAATAAAAAGTGTCATATTATTTTACTTAATAAAGACTAAATTTAAAAATATATTTAGAGATAACAACGAACCTTCATCTTAAATGTTTCGGATTAATACTTAAATCCACCTGTATATCGACGCAAAAATGATGATTATGTATTCTAATGTAATAATCACACCAATAAAAGATTCTCATTAAGATGGTTGAGACTGCCGATTAAACAGGGGAATGTGACCTAATTAACAATGCTTCACACGACACTCTCTCCCAATAATTGTCAAAATGCTTACAAAGAATTTTGAAATTATCAAAATTAACATCACATTTACATTTTTTCCTATGTTCTGCAATGTTACTTTTACACTCTTTTCGACCATGTTCTTGAATTCGTTTACAGAGATGACGGGCAGTCACTCCAATGTTTTTAGTATCACCCCATGATATTTATATTCATAAACAAGATCATAAAAAAGTGCTAAACGTGTAATAGACAGAACATATATTTTTTAATATTTTTTTGAATAAAGTACTATTAAGCAATATTTAGACATATTATTATTATCTAATGTTATTTTAGTTTTTTTTCTTTAAGTATATTTTTAAATGTATAAATTTCAAACTTGAAATGAACAAATATGTTTTATGTTAAATGAACTAAATGTTTTTTATTATAATAAAATTAAATACACTTTGGAAAAGGAAAACCAAAATTCAAGGTAGTTTTATACATATTTTATTTCTCAAAGTTATTTAAATCGAAATATAAAAATAATTTAATTTGGTATTTATTATAATGTACTTCTAAACTAATGCATATTTCATAAATTGCAATTATTGTTTTCTTTATTTATAATTCTCATTGTTCTGAATGTTCTCTTTACTTCAATCAAAAACTGATAATTTTTATTATTATATTAAATATAAAAGAAGAGACTTTTTATTGTTATTCATTAAACAATTTTTTCCGGAATTTATTCAATTGATTTTTTTATTTGTTTATTATTTTATTACAAACCGGTTTTTAAAATTTAAAAAATAATTTTTATCAGATTATTTATAATAATATTATAAACAAAAGATATATTTTTTTAATAATACTTTTAATAAAAAAATTCAATACGAATTTTTTTAATAAGAATTAAAATATTTAAATTAAATTCTTTCCTTTAAAAAATATTTTTAATAATTAATAATTTTAAAATTAAAATTTGAATTTATGTTAATTAATAATAATCAAGTTTAAATTATATATTAATTCAAATAAAAAAAATAATTTAAGAAATTATCTTGAAAAATATTTTCCTTCAAGATTTTTATAATAAATTTATATTTTTCGTTGTTTTTAATGAAACAAACACGAATAAATTTTATCGAATTTAGGAAAATTTATATTTAATTTTATTTTCCAAAATAATAATAATGATATATTTTCTTCTATCCTTCATTTTAGTTTCCCTTAAACATTATTAAATTAAAATTTATGTAAAAAAATGTTCACCAAATGAAAATTAATTTACCAAGTTCTTTTTTTTTATTATTTTTTTTTTTGAATAGAGAAAAAAACTTTAAACAGACATTCTATTTTGTAAACGAGAATAATGAAGGAAATTTCAAATCATGGCATTGAAAGAATAATTAAAAGAGGACGCATCATCAACTATTCAGCATCCCATTACAATGAAAACTATTCTATTGACCAGAAACTGATAACCAATTTATTCCGCTTGCATATCCACCAAAAATTTGAATCCTGATTTAAACCGGATATAATTTATTCTCTCTGATTTGCGGCAACTGAAATGTCCGGATAAATGTGATTAAACCGCTCTCTTCTAACCGTAGGCTGTAGGCCGTTAAATTCAAATCAGTCAGCAAGAAATTAGCGATTTTATCAACGCAACTTTCCATACACTTCCTAACAATCGAAAAAGCGGTTATCAGTCCCGATAAAGTGACAGTTTTGATGATATGATGAGCTCGACTCAACTCTACATCAATTGAGCACTGGATCACTGATTGGGATTTTCGGCATAGTTTTTAATATGACTTAAATGCTGAAAGATAAGTTACCCGTTGTCTACCAAGTTGGATTGGAGAAAATGCGATTATTTCCAGTAGGGAAATTTTTGAGATTTAGTCTGGGTCTTAGTTTTAATGCCTCAACAATAAACTTTATTAAATTAAATGTTATTTTGTGATTTTTTGCTGGTTTTCTCTCTCTCTCTCTCTCTTTCTTTTTTAGTCGTTTAATTGTTATTAGGGAAATCTTATTTTCAATGTCTAAAAAATCCGATTTAATTTTCAATTGAACAATTATTTCATGAATTTCAAGATTAAAGAATTAAGAAAATTTATTCAAATTGATAATAGAATCAAATTAACTTTTATAAGTATGAAAATATTTATGAAAATATTCCCTCCATAATTAATAGGATATGTGTTTCTTTTTATACAATTTATTAATCCATATATTAAAAAAACATTTTATCATAAATATTTTCATTAAGTCTTGCCAAAAAGTTGATGACAACTATGAGTTGGATGTTGGACGCAGATCGGGTGGAGCTGGAATCATCCTCGTCATGCAGTTTCATATTTATTTCCTTTCTACGGTGATCCGGGGACTAGCAATATTTATCCGAAGCATAGAAAACCGAGCTCCATGGTCCTGAGGGTCTTCTGTGGAGAGACGTCGGGTACATATTTTCCGACTCTTCAAATCAGTTCCATTGCTTGGTCTACTGTCTATATGGCTTCCTTTATCAGTACTAACCAGTAAAAGATATCGAGATCATCGATTCGTGAAAGCTCTTTTAACGTCTGTAAAAGCACCGAATAAGCTGGACTATGGTGGTTTCAGTCTGGCCGAGGACAGATATGAAAAATAGATCGTTCGGTTGAACAATGTCAGTCATAGAGCATATCCCATTCCATGTTTTTATGGTAACATTTAATAAAAATCGATTAATAAAAGAAATTTGATCATTTTTTCACGAGAATCGATCAGCACAATCGACAATCGGATGTTTTTATTTGCATAACTTATTATACATGAGCATTTCTGCTTTTTTTCAAACTTTTTTTACATAATTTTCAATTTTAAACATTTTTTTTAATTATTAATTACAGTAATAATTCTTTTGGACATGATATTTTTGTTTCGCCTTTTGGTTCGATTTCTTTTTTTCGTTTATAAATAAAAATATTTAATTTTGTATGTATATTAAAAATGTGTATGAGTATATATTTTAGTTTAAATTGATTCAACATATCAATAGTCACTACAACAACCAATGATCAAGTTGATTTCGAAATGATCTTCTAAAGTATAAGCAGATAAAATTAGGTTCAAAATAAATAATCAAAGTGCATGTGGCAGCACAAAAATTTAAGTCGGAGAGAAAGCGGAAAATTGCAAAGTATGTAATTGAATTTAATAAACCGGTTTATAATGTCGGCTATCGTGGCATTTTAAAAAAGAGGAACCATAAAGACGCTGATGATTGTTCTGGCCTCCGCCGGGCTTGGGGAGTTTGAAAACTGGCTCGAATGCCACCGAGCAGGTGCAGACTCGCTTCCTGAGGATAAGTGGCTGCAGGCGAAGGTAGTGGGGGAACAATAGGTACACAATGCTATATTTTTACAAAAATGGATTCACCTCATTAAGACGAGCATTTTAAAAATAAAGGACTTTATTTTTTTTTTAAAAATAACATAATATATAGGAAAATTTAATATTTAAAGCTGAGAAATAATTGATATTATGAAAGACAATTTTTGAAGTGTTTTCCACTTGAGGTGATTAAATGACAAATGCTCCTTTCAAAGTTACCAATTGTTCTGACCAAGAAATCGTTGTCTATGTCGTTTAATTGTGGTTCAAAGATCACAATTTTTTTATCTTCAAAGGTATCTGATTCTGTCCGATAAACACAAATAACATAACATAAAATAGTCAAAAGGATTTGAATGGGGTGAAAATGGTAGCTGAACCATTCCTCGGATGACAAAAGCCACTCTTAAAAGAAAATATAATTTTAAAAATCACAAATTGAATGTGTTGAGAATCAAGAACTGAATTATCTTTCTATGCTTAAAGTTAATCCTTCTCGTTGATGAAAATTTTGAGTTACTTTTTGAAACACTGAATTTTAACAATAAGTAATACTATTATTAAGAACGAAATATGTCGTTAAATTTGACAAAAATAAATTAAATTTGACACGATTCATAAAATAATATTTATAAAAATATTTATAAAATAAATAAAATGTTTATACAAAATAATTTATTATAAACTACAAACAAATCCAAATAAAATAATAAAAAAGTTGAGAAGAAAAATTCAAAAGTAAAAATTATGATAAAATTTTAAATATTAGTGAAAAATCAAAAATTTGTTTAAATTGTTTTAAAAAATAAATAATTTTTTAACTAAAATTAAAAATTCTTATTATAGATTTAGTATTTAAATATTGATAGAGTTAATTAATTATTCTTGTTATCTTGTTCGATTTTGTATTAATTAATTATATATTTCCAATCTCAAATCTAAGTATATGCTTCTACTATAATAGTTTATTTAAATATATATTTAAATATTTTATTTCTATATTCATATCTAAACAAACAATCAGATTAATGTACTTTTTAAAAATTGGTAATATTGAGATTTATTTAAATTTAATGTTTATTAATTGATTTTTATTTTTGTAAATTGTCTGTAAATTCAATTGAAAATTGATTCTCCGAATAAAATATAATTGATTCATTAAACAGTTGAAGATGGGTCGATTGACGTTGATAAGATAGGTTTTATAAATTAATTTCAAAAAAATATATAATTTTAATAAAGAGTTATGTTTCTCATTTCGTTGATAAATGGAGATTTAAAAACTCACTTATTTAAAAATTTTGATTTATCGATATTTAAATTAATTTCTTCAATTAAAACAATAAATCAATCAATTTGTAATTAAATTTTGATCCCTAGAATCCATATTGTTTATTTAGAGTGTGTTTTTGTTTCGACAGTGCTCAAGTTTCATCTTTATTCATCGAAAGTGAACCAATATTCTACGGAACAACGATGTTTTATGGTTTTATTTTATCGGGATACGAATTAACCATCTGAAGCGGTTAAATTATTCAAGAAAAAGTTTGGAAATCACCACAATATAGATCCAAAGACAATTAAAAGGTTAGTAAAAGCATTTAAAATGAATTAAACTATTTTTATCATTATTTTAGAGTATTAAATACGGCTATTGTCAAAGAAAATATTAAGAAAGTTGAGGAATTGATCAAGCAAAGTCCTTTGACATCGATTAGAATGGTAAGCAAGCAACTGGAGATCAGCAAATCATCGGTACAAAGAATTATCAAGAAAGAATTGTCGTTATTTCCATACAAGATTCAAACCAATCAACCCATAAATCAACTTTCTGGTGAAAGACGTTTGGAATTTGCAACTCAAATTTTGACAATGGCAGAAAATAACGATATTGATTTTGGAAAGATTTTGTTTTCAGATGAAGCGCACTTTCAAATGGAAGGATACGTTAATAAGCAAAATTGTAGAATTTGGGGATCAGAAAATCCACATTATTCCATTATTAAACCCTTGCATCCGAAAAGATTAACTGTCTGGTGTGGTATATTTTCAGAAATGATTATCGGACCGGTTATCTTTTCTGAGAATATTAAATCAACAGTTTATTTAAACATTCTTCAAGTACAAATGGTACCTTATTTGTATGGTTTGGGAAAAATAAGCTACTTTTATTTCATACAAGATAGTGCAAGACCGCATAGAACCTGTGAAGCATTCGATTATCTTTCAGAACATTTCAACGGTCGAATAATAGGATTGGATTCAGAGAAATTTACTGGTAAAGGAATATGTTGACCTCCTTATTCACCTGGTTTGAATCCATGCGATTATTTTCTTTGGGGATTCATAAAGGATGGTATTTATAGAACTCCAGTGGTTAATTGGAAAGATTTAAAAAATCGAATTGAAACCAGGTTTCGAGAGATCACTCCCTAAATGTTAAAAAGAGTTGTAAACAACTTTGAGCAACGATTAAGAAATGTAATTGTTACAGAAGGATCTCACTTTGAAAATCTTAAATATTAATAAATATTGTTTTTTATTGAATACCTTTGTTACTGTTCATTTTAGGGCATATGTTTACTTCCAAAAAGTTGTTTAAAATTGAATAATCCATTAAATGAGTCATTATTTAACTTGTTTTTCGAACTTTTTTGAAAATCTTTGTTATGTAATTTTTTTTATGATGCTAGATTTTTAAAAAAAAATTATTAGTCAATATACAATATATAGACCCTAAACGTCGATTTAACATCAAAATGAGCGAAGGCATACCCTGTGGGACACTATGTATAATTTATCATTATTCTCAATTAATTTTAAGGTGATCGTTAATTTTATTTACCGTATTGTCAATAATTTATTTATCAACCAATATCTAAAATGTTTATCTACAGTATCTACGAAATATCTTTACTCAGAACCATTCTTATAATTATAATTTTAGAAATGTTATGTCAACGATACGTAACCGCGGCAGTGAGAGCCATATACAGCTTTTCACTTGGTCAAGTTTTAAATTTTGAACGACGGGAGTGAAATTTGACAGTTCTTTTAGTTTCTCTGAACTGTTTGTTGCGCACGTACATGCAAATTGGTTTATTTTGACTTCTGATGTCACATTGATTTGTACATTCTTTTTATTTTATTAAAATTCAAAACACCAATCTGAATTGCCAGACTTATTTTTATAACAATTGGAATTGTCTTTGGGACGATTCGCAGTAAAGCTTTCATACCATAAAATTTAAATTGATAAGATCTTTGATACTGATCAGTATTTTCTCCAAAGGAAATCCATGTTGATAGAGAAAAAACATTTAAATCGGTTTTGTTCAAAGATATTGTGAAAAGGTTCAAAGTCGAGATAATCTATTCAAGTCCATATCATCATAATACAAATGGGATAGTGGAAAGACAATTTCGAACAATCAGAGATGCTATAAATATTAGGATGAAGAACGGAGACCACAGAGATTGGACAGAAGTTTTGTCGGAAATAGAATTTATGTTGAATAGTACAGTTCAAGCTACGACAGGTGTTTCACCGGCTGAAATAATATTTGGGAGACGATTAAGACATTGATGGAAGAACAATAAAGAAACTTACTGAAACCCAGTTAATGTCGAACAAAATGTAGAGACAAGAAGAGTTTTTGAAATTGGAGACAGAGTGTTGATTAAAAAAGAAAATATATCAAAAGAAGATTAACGTTAAATGGGTCCCGCAATTGTGTTGAAACGCAATCACGGAAGGAGTTACGAGTTACAGCTCGAAGATAGTAGAATTTTGATAAGAAATGTTGAATGGCTAAAGCAATTTAAACCGAGGGGGATGTGAGGAATGTTTTGAATTGTGTGTTGATATTTGTGCATGTTGTATGTTGATTCGGATTGTGCATCTCCTACACAGATGGATGATTGGTATTTTCTTTGATTCCTACTAATTAAAAATAATTTAATTTAATTTTAAAGAAAAAAGATTTAAAATAATTTTTGAATGTATTATTTATTTTTTAATGTAATTTAAAATTTTAATATATTAATTTAATATGTACTTATTTTAAAATGTTTAGATTCTTTATAATTAATAAATTTTATTAAAAGATTTTCATTTATTGAAAATAATTACCGTAAATTCCGGACTAAAGGCCGTACTTAAAAACCTGAAATGAGTCATAATTTAAGAGTTGCGGTTTATATGTTAATGTTTTAAGTGTTCAAAAAAAGATATTTTAAATTAATTTAAATATTTGTTTAAATATTCTTTAAACAAGTCATAATTCAAAATTTTTTACGGTATATTCTTTTTACGGTTAGTTTACGTTATAATAAATTATTTCAATTTTAGCCATGAACCGATCTTTATATACTTCAGAGTGGAAATTAAGAGCAATTAAAGTAATTCAATCAAATCGAAATCGTAAAGCTGCAAAAATCGTAAAGTCAATGATCAGAAGATGGAGAAAGCAAGAAGATGAGTTGAGACAAGTTAAAAAATATCGTAAGAGCTTTCGTGGAAACACTCCAAGATGGACACATCTTGAAGATGATCTTAAGAATTGGGTCTATGAAATGAGATCAGTTGGTGGAAGCCTTTCAACGGTCTCTATACGGCTAAAAGTTAAGGCACTAGCTAAAGAATTGGGAATTATGAATTTCTCAGGAAGATTCATGAAACGAAATAATCTTTCGATTCGGTGCAAAATGACATTAGCCCAACGCCTTCCTGCAGATTTTGAAGAAAAGGCCAGCATATTGTCAAACAAAAATTACAGAGAAGAATATACATCATGATAACATTTTCAATATGGATGAAGTATCTATCCATTTTGATATGCCAGCTAATCACACCATTGAACAGGTTGGTGCTAAATCAGTTCCAATTATGACAACGGGAAACGAAAAAACATCATGTACTGTTGTTTTAGCTTATTTTTCGAGTGGATTAAAGTTACCACCAATGGTAATTTTTTAAAGGAAAACATTGCCTAAAGGTAAATTTCCTGATGGAGTCAAATGAAAAAGGATGGATGGACGAAAAATTAATGCAAGCATGGGTTGGTGAAGTTTTAATTAAGAGACCAGGTGGGTTCTTCCACACATCATCCTCAATGCTTATCTGTGATTCAATGCGTGCACATCTTACCGAAGCTGTAAAGTCATTACTTAGACGTGCCAATACTGTCTTATCGGTTATCCCTGGCGGATTGACTAAGATTGTTCAACCTCTAGATATTTCAGTCAATAAATCATTTAAAGCCAAATTAAGAAACACTTAGGAAGAGTGGATGATGTCCGGAGATAAAAAAAACAGGTAGACAAAACTAATAAAATATTTTGGTGAATATATATTTAGTGTTATTAGTTTATTTTCTTTAAACTGATTTATTTAAAATAGGCTTAAAATCCTTACATTTAGTGTGCGGCTTATAATACGGCGAATTGTACATGCGGCTATTACGTTAATATTTTTTTTGGGAAAAGCAGGCAATGTGCGGCTTATAGTGCGGAAATTACGGTAGTATGAATTCAACAAAATATCAAATAGCGAAAGTCTTTTGAATGATTGTTGTCAAAACAATTCTGCTTGTGATGTTAATAAATGTTTGAAAAATCATACTGATGTTGTTAATATGTACATTTAAACTATTTTCAGGTTTTACTCTTCAAATTTCACTTTATTAATTTCTGCAATAATTTTATCGTGCACATTTCCATATATTAAACTAAATATGTAAAATTCAACATACTAAATTAAAAATATTCCTCATAATTCATTTATTTGAATTTTATTACTAAAATTATGAAATAATGTCTTTTATTTTTCATAGTTGTGTTTATTTGTAATTTTGGAAAATATTTAATTATATTAAATAAATAATTTAATTTATGTATGGTTCTTTTTAGAATATTTAAAATAGGATTGCAGCTATCTCAATGCTCATATGTACCCACTATATTAGGAATACGAAAATAGATCAAGTAATTAATAATATTAATACTTTGACTTAATTGTTTGAAAACATTTTATGAATATTATTTTAATATTTCTAAAAATAAAAAAATTAAAATTAAAAAATTAATTTGATACGATAATTAACAGATTATTTTATCTTAATTAGTTTGTTAAACATTTCTCTTCACATTCAAGTATTTTTTTGATTAAAAAAATGATTTTTATTTCGCAATAATTTTTAAATAAATTCCATTAAAAAAATTAGAAATTTAATGAGTTTGTTTTGGAAAGATAATAATTTTAACATATTTTATTTACTCTATTAAAAGCAAAATATCACGAAACAATTTTTTTCGACAGAAATTTTCTTAATTCCAAAATTCAATAAATTGAATTTATTTTTTTCGAATAATTTCTAATTTCTAATGAAAAATCTATTTTTTTCAGTTCATTAAAACAAAATTAAATTAAACGTATCATTATTTAATGGTACACAATAAATATTCTTTTGAAAGGTTTTAATATTATATTTATTTGAAACGAAAAATTTATTCTTAAAAAAATAGTTACCCATTTCAAAATTACCAGATTTTTATAATAAAAATATTTATGTACTTTTTATTTGTTTAAACGTATTGGAAAATCATTTATTGCTAATTATAAAACAAAATGTAAAAAAATATAAAACAAAAGATTTTAAAAATAAAATGTATATGTATATATAATTTAACTAAAGTTTTTTTAAGATCGACCTTGTTTCAAAGTTTCATACTGCATAACCTACAATTATAATTTTTAAAATTTTTCGAAAACGATTTTTTGATTGCAAGGTAATTTTGTTAATAAATTTAATTGTTATTGGTGTAAAAACTCGTACATAAGTTCAAGGAACGTCCAGAAGAAACGATTCAAACACGAAATTGATAGGAATTCAAATACCTGATCTAAGATTTAATACGAAAAGAATTCTAGACAAAATTTTTTATTCGAAAATGCCACAACCACATGTATATATGATTGTTTGTACAGTATCATGGTGTTATAAGGAATACTCAAAACAGAAAGACTTAAATGGACACATGAAACGAGTGTACTCGAACAATGAGTGTTCAATGAGCATTATACAACCGGAAAAGATGACTGTCACCAGAATTATAAAACAAATAGATGGCTAAAGATGCATTTGATTTAGGATCATAGACTGGAATTTTATGACAAAAGATAACATTTTAATAATGTACACAGAGACTAAAAATATATTTTGTGGAAGTATCTGGGGGACAACACCAACTGCCCCCACCTTATGCACGGTACTTATTCGCAGTTATGAGAATCATTATTAATGATACATTACAACCTATTGATTATTATTCAAGGTTGACATAGGAAACAAACATTTAAATCAATATTCAAATATTTCATAAATTATATTTTACACACCATTTGTGGTTTCACCAAATACGCAGCAAGACCATCGAAGCATGAATAATTAGTTTTTTGTTTTGATATTGAAGTCGATAACAACGATTGCTAGTGTATAATGCAGTATTTTGTCTTCTTGGGGTTATTGAAGAAGATCCATTTCCCATCGTCATAGTCGCAATACTTTGTTTCTTTGGAATTAGCTGTTGAGAAGAAATAAACCACCAATCAAAGTATCTCTGTTTCACTTAATGAGGTTCCTAATTGCATTGCTTGAGAATCCTTTTCAATGATTTCAATCGTAAGGAAACTGTTTGTTGCGTAATTCCAGTGACTTTACAATTTCCTCTTAGATTATCAACTTATAATGCTTTCCTTACTCAATCAACTCAATTGTGAATGATCCGGGGTTCGAGATGACTATTTTGAATGATATTTAAATTATTAAACCAGATCAGCTTGCAATCCGCAAATAGTTTTCGATTTATTTGAGATGAAGCTTTCAACTTTGGATGTCATGGAAACCTCTTTGAAACTACCGCTTTTTTGCTAATGTTCTTCCTAAAGGCTTTAAATCCTTCAGAGTACAGTATTTTGATTATTTGATTGTAGTCTTTGATGTTTTCTTTTAGTCCATTTGTTCAAGATGGAAATAAAAAATAAAATTTGGAATTTAATTTCAATTCCAATGAATTATATATATTTATATTTATTACTGTTAAAAAGAAAGAAAAAAAATATTACTTAAAATTACTTTGTTGTATTAAAAAAAGCAAAGGAAAAAATGTAATTTTGAGTTGATGTTTTTTAATGTATTAATTAGAATTAAAGATTTTGATATATAATAAAAAATATATTAAGGAATATTGATTTTTAATTGTTAAAGAAAATTATTCATGTCCGATTTAAAAGAACAGAAAACTTTGCCATTTGACTATATTTTTAATGTGGATTATTTTATAAAGACATTTGAAGATAATCATGTAAGAATTACCGATCGGAGATTGCATATCAAAGAAACTGATGAAATTTCAACACTTACTAAAATTTGTGAAGACATTCATAATCAATGGTATGAATTAATGAGAATATTTCAAAATTGTGGAAACAGTATTGGAACGAAGTTTTGGAAAATAATCAACAACGAATACGGTGTCAAACCGACCACTGGTGTTTACGAAAGTGACAGTGATTTGCAGTGACAGAGAATTTACGTTTACTTTACTTCTAGAATTCATGGAAAGTGTGTGCCGATCAGCGTCATGGTTTAATTGAATAGTACCACTCTCCATTATGTACCGAATTCGATTCTTGGGAAATTGTTTCAACCAGATTATTTCATCGGTGGTTCCTCAAGTGCTTCTAATAATTGCGAAAGAAATACGGTCCTCTTAAGAACCAAAATTGACGATTGGGAGCTTGAAGTTTGGGGCGTGTTCCTATGGGCCATAACGTTAATACTTGGCCCCAACAAAAGTAATTTTAAAGTATTTCCACCGTCCTTAATCAGTTTTGTGTACGTAATTTGTCCAATGTAATTTTCATAATGAGATCTATCTGTTTATGCTGTTCATGTTATTCCTCAAGCAGGATCTAAGAATATAAAAATTATGATCTGCAATTTCAAAAATTTGTTTAAAAAACTTAAACATTTTTTTTAGCAAAAATAACAATATATATATATATATATATATACATCCTTTTTTTAAACCAACTTGATAATAAAAAATAAAAATAATATAATTTATCAAATACTGCTTATTAAAATTAATAATGATTGTATTTTCATTTTAATTATCATAAAAATAATTTAACTATATAAAAGACAGAAAATGAATAACAAATAACATAATTATCTGATTAATATTTAAATAAAAATAAAATAACATTAAAATCTAAATAAAATGGAATTGTTAACATAAATATATTATTATAAAATTTAAAAGACAAAACAAAAGACTACAAAGGAAAAACCCGGTTTGTAGCTAAAAAGAAATTCTTTTTCTTTTTTGAATAATAAAATAACCGAAAAATTAAGCTAATTAACAAAGAAAAAAATAATATAAAACCGAAAATAAAACACATTGCTTACACCATTTTTTTATTTAAATAATTAACATATAATGTCAGTATTTTTGAGAATTTCTTTTATTTCTGTAGATACGTTTTATGCTTCATTTAATAAAAAAATTCCCTTTGAATGAGACATGTATGGATGATTGACATTCGATTAAAATATAAATTCCCCAACCGATGACGACTTTTAATCATTACCAAATTCTTTCTCCTCTTGTAATTGTTTTCATTATAAAAAAAATATTTTTTTTGAACAAAAAAATATTTTTTACCATTACTTTTAATACAATTCTTCTTTAATACAGTTTGATTTATTTGGAATTTTTTATTTGAAAACCTAAGTTTAATTGTCTTTTTTTCGTCTGCTTTTTACTTCTTATAAATAAATATAAATTATATAATTTTATTAAAATTTTTGGAAAACATTAAATTATTATTTTTTTTTATTTCTAATTAGATACATTTAGACACCGTTTTTCATTTCGTAATATTGTTGATTAAAAAACATAACTAAAAAGCTCGAAAAATATTTTTTGAAAAATGGGAGAGGTTCAAAATTATTGTTTTAAAACTTAAATAAATATTTTGGTGAGGGAAATTAAAAATGTTCGATTTTTTAAAATTTATAATATATTTATATAAAATATTTATAAAATATATTTAATTAATTTAAGTACTATTATTACTTTTCAATGGTCGTTATATTACTTATAAATTTATAATATTTATTTTATCTTAATTTAATTTTAATTTCTGCTGAAAACTATTTTTTTGAAATATTTTTTCCATTATTTTCAAATACTATATTTTAAGAAATTTTAATTTATTTAAATTGTTTTTATTTGAAAATAAATTTTAATCGTCTGTTTTTACTTTTTACAAATGAAAAAAAATTACATAATTGTATTGGTATTTTGAAAAACATTAATTTATTATTTTTTAAATATTCAATTTAATACATTTATACACAATTTTGCATTTCGTGATAAAAATAATCGAAAAAAACCTCAAAACCGATAAAAAATTATTTTGGTGAAAATGGGAGGGGATTAAAATTATTGCTTTAAGAATAATTAATAAAAAAATTGAGAAATTAAAAATCAGTGTTTTTCAACATCTGTAATATATAAATAATATTCATATTTTATGTCTTTGTATTACTTAATAATAATTTATCATATTTAATTTCTAATTTACTTTGTTTTCTGATGAAATTTATTTTCTCTAAATCTTTTTTTATCAATGTAACTTTAATTAAATATAAAATACGAGCTTAAGTGAGATGATTTTGCCATTGGTTATATTGTAAAATAATAATATTATAATTCGACATTTTGATTAATTAATGGCAGATTTATTAATGAAAGAGAATATCGCGATTTTAAATTTTTATTTTTAGAAAACATGTTTTTTCTTTATTACGTCATCGTTATGAATTCTAATGACTGATTAGCAATCAACTGATATTGTTTATATAGCTGTAATTAAAATACAATTACCTCATTCAGGTCTTACGTTATATACTTTAATGTGATTGGATAAATCACTTTGCACGTTTAAACTGGGTTTCAAAAACGTAAATTAACAGTTTTTCAATTATTATCATTTCATAATTATAACAAAAGTTACTGATTAAAGATTAAAATTCACTGTCATGTCTCTTCCTTTAATTTCCATGACACTTCAACATATTATCGATAATTGAGCTATTCTACTTAATTGAGTATGTTCAGCGATTCTAGTACGGATGAGAGGATTTGTCTCTCATATGTACAAAATTCTTCTTGATTGGGTATGATCTGCAATTCTAGTACGGAGGTGACGATTTGTCTCTCCTATGTACAAAATTCACATTTGTGACATTTATATTGGTAAACAAGATAATTTTTCATATTCAACCTTTATTAGAAAAATAGCTTGAGATTTTATTAGTTGAAAATAATATTTTAATTTTAACTCATACTGAAACAGGTTTCTCTAGAAAACGTTTAAACTATTTTGCTCCTTCAGAAAACGGAAATTTTGAAAAAAAATAATGCTTCATCTTTCCCTTTTTTGTTACATTCGTTATACGGTTGTTATTATTCCATTTTAAATAAATTGACTCATTAGTATTTTTAATAAGGTTTGTGAGTAGGAATAGTTATGTAATCAATATTGTGTGTTACTAACAGAAGTAACTAAGATTATTTGCGTAATAATTATTGAGTGATTGCTGATGAGATTGATTGTGCAAAGTCAGTTGTGATGATACAATAATATGGGTTACTTGTCTGATGTTGAATGTATGTTGAATGTATGTTGATAGTATGTGTCTTTGAGATTGTAAAGCAATGAAAAAGCTTTGAAGATGTGAGTTATTATAACATCACAATTTTCTCCATTAAATAGTCGAGATTATTGATATTGTGTTATAGTTAATAAATCATATAATCGGAATTTGTCATTTTATTTTAAATGGATAACAAGGTTAATCCAAAACTTTATGTTATTTTTAACGAAGATGTTAAAATCCAAACATCCCTGTATAAAGCAGTATCTGTTGGGTTTCCGAAGACTCCATGATAGAAATGATTTTATTTCTTATACTTATTTTTAAAAAACAAAAACATGTCATCTACATATCGAGTATAGAAGTTTGGTATTTCACTAGAATAAAGACTAATTTTTTGTTGAAAATTTTCTAAGAAAATTAAAGCCATTAACGGGATCAGAGGTGAACTCATAGCTACTTCATCAATTTGCATGTACTAATAATCATTAAATAAGATAAGAATATTGTTTTGCTAAATTCATGCTTTGGTGCTCATTGGCTTTGCTTTATCTCCAATAATTCATCCTAAAAATTGAATTGAACATAAAGTTGAATTGTTTGATCTAATGGAACATTTTTAAAAAGATTTACAATGTCAAAAGAAGCCATAATCTAATATCTTAATTTGCTTTCAATTTTCAATTTTTTCTACGAATTCAAATTAAAAACTGGAAAGGGGTTATTGATTAATAATTTAATTAATTTCTAAATCTGGAATTACTTTATTGTTCTTCTTCTTTACTCAAATAAAAAAAAATCTTTATAATTTTTATAAACCTTAAAAAAATTTATAACTTTTAATTGATATTGAAAACAAAAAGTAAAAAGAAATGACATTATTTGTAGATCAGAAAAATATGGAAACATATTCTTCCAGCGGTTGGGTCATAGGATGACCAGTAAAGTATCCTGGAAAACACTGAAGTGTCCACATATTTGTCAACTGATTTTCGTTGCTTAAACTAGACAACTAATTGAGAATAATATTTTTTTGTCTGATTACCAAAACAAGAAGGGAATAAAACATGGCAATTTGAGTCTGCATAAATTTTAAATTATCTGTTGAAAAAAGATACAGACCAAAATATAAATCTACATTTGGCATGGGTATAAGAAAATAAGACTGATAAAATTGATACACTGGACGATAATCAAGTGTCGGAGTTTTCTGTACACAAATATCTTTTGTACATAAAATTCAATTAGTTCAATTATTTTTCTGTTTTCTTTTTTTTAACTTTTGTAGTGTTTTTATAATCAGAAAGCTTTTTTTCCTTTTAAATAATGCAAAACTAATTTCGTATTCTTTTTCAAATAAACATAGACAATGTACATGGAACAATTTATAATTTGAATAGAAATATAATAAATGTTGAATTTAGATAATGGTAAATAAATAAATAAATAAAATTAATTTATCGAATTTCAGAAGCTTAAAAAGTTATAAAAGCGTTTTTTTATTTTATTTTCGAATATTCAAAATTTGTTTCATTTTTTTTAAATTAAACCTTAGTAGGGGAAAAATGGGCATTCTGCCTACACCCCCCCCC
>MQRK01172042.1:5732-20638 GCA_001938485.1 Girardia tigrina
TGAAGTTTTCGTGGAACTTCATGATGACGTTTAGCATATGTCCTTGTACCCAAATTCCTTGAAGGCAGTCCCAGAGAACTTTTCTGGGGACACTGTCAAAAGCCTTCTCAAGGTCGATATATATCTAAACTCCGATATATATCTATGTCTCTCCATGTTAATATTTCACATGTGGGAAAACAGATGCGTCTCCTCCGCGCACATCAACGAGTTGTGTGTGCTTCGCAGCGCCTTCGGGTTCGAACCAGTAACGAGTATTGCCCGACTGGTGACTTCAGCGCCTGGAAAGGTTGGTGATTTTATTTTGTGCTATATTTGACTCATGGATTCTCACTTTGTTTTATATTGAACAAAGTAGGCGACGATCAACCGCGTGCTCCTTGCAGTGGCGTAGCTAACCTTGCTTTTATGAGGGGGCAATCAGATATGGATTGGGGACACATTAATGATTTATTATTGTTTGGTTTTGTCTATAATATTTATTGGTGTTGGGACAATACTATTATAGATTGGTGTTGGGACAATACTATTATAGATTGATGTTGGGACATATGATATTGGTGTTGGGACAAAATGTCACATTCTTCAAAGTTAAGAGGTTGTAGTATAAAAATGATGAAGAAAACATATTAGTAGTCAAACATTTTCTAAATGTGTATGATATTCTCAGTAGATTGATATAAAGATACCATGTATATGATCTTCCTATGCAATACAGCAATAGCATTTATTCTAATATCAATAGCCTTTGTCTCAATCATTTAAATTCCTTAAGTGGTTTAATAATAGTGATTATATTCCAAACTCAAACATTTTGTGCTTTTAATCATCTTAAATATAATAAACCATTTAATTGTATAAACACATTGCTTGATAATATTAAAATATCAAATTATAAAACAAACTTTGGCTCAAGTTATTGTGGATTTACTCAGGGATGGCGGAACCAGGGGGGGGCAGGGGGGGCAACTGTCCCCCCATAATATTTGGTGGATGGCAAGGTGTATAGTTTGCCCCCCCCTAAAAAATGATTTATTATGCTTCGCTGGCAATGCCTTGATGGTGGTGCGAATATGAAAGACCGTCTGAAAGGATGTCAGGCCTTTATTAGCGGGTCTCAGCCCTCAGCCATGTATATCCATTGCTGTAATCATTCCCTGGATCTGGTTTTGGTGGAAGAAGCTAAGCAGGTACCTTTAGTGGTGGAAGCTGTAGGAGCCAATAGCGAAGCAGATATAGAAAGGATGGAAATAGTGGAAATAAAATATCTACGAACACCTTCATCCAGTCGTTAATATTTACAGTCGATAATATTTCCACTATTTCCATCCTTTCTCTATCTGCTTCGCTATTGGTTCCTACAGAAGCCACCAACTGGTTAGATATGTATCATCATGCCTGCGATCTTCAGCAAATCGAAGGAATTTGTTCCCCAAATACGTTGCAGAAAGTGCCTTTGGCGGCTCGAGCTGCCCAACGGCTGTGGTCAATTTGCCCTACCAGATGGACTGCGCGTCTGACTGCACTAAACTGTGCAAACTATTCATGTGCGCACCATCGTCTGTTTCCATTGCTGAGCGGTCTCTCTCAGGTCTACGCAGAGTGAAAAGCTACTTGCGGGCGACAATCGGACAAGCCCGATTGACGCACCTTCTGCTTTTGAGTATTCATCGTGGAGAAACTCAAACTCTGGAAAAACGGCCATTTTGCGTGAATTTGTGAATCTTAATAGCGAGCGCAGACTTTTGTTTGGTACTGTCTGAAAATAGGCATAGCATTAACAGTGTGGAAAATACGTATCTTCATTTTTTTATTCTACGGTGGGGAAGGGGGAGAGGGAGGACACTGAGTTCAGTTGTAAAGGCTCCGCTTAAGCATGTTAGAACGAGTAACTTTGGAAAACTACTCAATCACATATTAAGAAATGACAAAAAATTTCCTTCCAGAAAAAATATCTATGTATGGCGTCGGCAATGGGTAAAATTTTGCCCCCCAACTTTTAAAACGTTCCGCCGTCCCTGGATTTACCCATATAACGTAAATTATAGTGCTAACACTTAAAAAACGAAGGTATTACAATATAACTTATTTTATTTTCACATTGCTTTACTAATTTAGATTTTAAATATTGACATTACATCTCTTAAATAAATGTAAATTATGTAAGACCGTAAGACTCTTACGGTAAGAGTATTCGATTCAAATAAATTTTCATACTGTTTTGCTGATAGTTGATTTTTATTAGACCTACCTGATGCCAATTCACATAAAATTAATTTTACTTAATGTACATTTTAGGCCACAACATTCACATGGATAAGTTTGTCATTCGTTCCAGTACAATACCGGTATCAGCAAAGATGCCATCAGCTACCACCTCAACTTCTTCATCTCCTGGGATCTCCGCTTCTTCAGCAGATGAGGCTTGCAAATTATGTATAAAGCGGCTACCACTTTTGCACCTCCACCTGTTTTTGATGTTCAAGAGGCACTAACACCAGTGCTTAATTCAAAAGTAACTCAGTTGATACATCCACATGATCTTGGTACTGCCAGCCCCTGCCAACCAAAACTGAAGACTTATCTCTTCACCAAATTCGGAGACAAGAATCGATCATTTGGTGGAACCCTGTGGTATTCAAAGTTCCCTTGGCTAGAGTACTCCATCAAACAGGACAAGTGCTTCTGCTATCCATGCCGGAAGTACACACACTGCCACGATCTCCCATCCGACAGTGTATTCTCCGTTAATGGTTTTTCAAACTGGAAAATAGGGTTGTAAAAGGAAAAAGGTCTATTACGACACAACTTGTCACAATCCCACATGGTAGCTATGGAGAAATGGAAAGAACATACCACCCGGGCAGCAAAAGGAACAGAAATACTGCAGCTTCTCTCTCCTCTTCAAATTGAGAAGAATCGCTACTATTTGCAGTGCATATTCGATGTCTGCCAATTCCTTGTAGTAAATGATCTTTCATTCCGGGTTCCACCGAAAATGTGAATCAATATTTTCCACTGGGAAGTTTCTCAGCCCCTTGTCATATACCATCAAGAAGGATGAGAAATTGAATGAAATCGTGAAGTCAATCGCATATTATGCAAAATATACATCACCAGAAATACAAAATATGATCATCGAAGACATGGCTTCTATTGTCAGAAACAAAATCGTACACATGGTGAAATCAAGGGACTGCAATATGTTCACATTAAAATACGATGTCACGCGAGATAAGAACAATGTCGAGAATTTCTCTATTGTTGTGAGATTTGCCTTCCAAGGGAAGCTCCATGAACATCTCGAAATAACTGAGCTGGAACATGATGAACTGGATGCTGAATCAATGGCAAACAAGATCATGGAAATCATCAAAGCCTTCGACATCGACCCTTCCTCAATGATCAGTCAATGTTATGATGGTGCAAGTGTGAAATCTGGTAAGCGAGGTGGTGTTCAGAAGCGGTTGCAAGACACAATTGGTGGAAATACCATTCATGCATTGTTTCAATCACCCGCTCCACCTGGTTGTAAGAAATGCATTAAACAGACTGACTTTTGTCCGACGCATGTTTGAAGTGTGCAATGGCCTATACAATTTCACGTGGCGTCCTCATATCGCACAGCATTACCATGGAGAAAAGCTTAAAAGATTATTGCAGCAACGTTGGACTGGCCATTTGGCAACCATCAGTACCATCAGAAAGAGCAACCGTGAATTGTTGGCGTTACTTGACACTGTTGGGTCTCACCCTCAGGCAAGTGGAGATGAAGTTACGGAAGCAATGGGCTACTCTCATCAAATGAAATCTGCCCTATTCTGTGTGACCCTCGCCACCGTGGAAAACATTCTTCTCACTTTCCAGCCAGTCAATCCTATGCTGCAATCCACAACAGCGAGTCTCATCATGGCGCTTCCTCTCTTAGAAGAATGCACCACTCATATCAAGAAAATGCGAGATGATTCTTCTACATTTGACGCGATTTGGAACCAACTGGATTTGGAAACTGCCCCTGAACATGCATCTAAGCGAATACGGCGGGAGAATTCAGCCTTTGCAGATCATATTGTTGCCTGTTCACTTCCCATCCATTCCAATCAGCCATCAACATCAAAAGAAGAACTCCGCAGATCCTACTTGACGATTGTTGATGAGGTGCTGGCAGAATTTGCCACGCGATTCAACGAACGATCGTTGAAATACGTAGAATCTATGCTTTCCCTGGACTACACTGCTAACGAGGACAATTACTTGGATATTGACCGTCTAAGTCCCTTCGCAATGTTGTTGCAACGCCGGCTGGACTTTGGCCTTCTTAGAAATGAAATCCCTGTCGTGAAGCCTTTATTCTCCACATGATTCCGGCAAAAGATTCTGCCAAAAGAAAATGCTGACCAGATGAGAGTGCAGCATATCCACGAATCGCTGTATCCATACAAAGATGCATTCCCACAGACATATAAGTTATTCACAGGGGCACTCACTTTTGAACTTCGACAGCCACCTGCGACAACAGTTTCTCAACATTGTCAAGAATTTTGTCCCCTGCACGTCGATCAATGCTACAAACTCAAATGAAGGATCTGGTGCTGTTAGCATTTGAGCGGGAAATCACATCCAAAATTTCAAGTGACGAACTGTTCGCCAAATTTAGAGATAAAAAGAGGCGTTTAGTTGTCTGATTTCCATTATACTAGTTGTCTGATTTCCATTATACTGATTGAATGATTTCCTGTATACGTATGAGTTGCCTGATTTCCTTACTCTGTAACTACACATGTAACATGCACACTCCAGCTTCGTTTACATTCCTTTCATTCAATTTTGTTCATTTCTAAAATTTATGGATGGAAATTCTGAAAACTTCGTCCTCATTTTTTATAATATGGTAAATTTTACAGAGGGGGCGCAGAGATTTTTCTGAGAGAGCACGGCCCCTAGTGCCCCTGGTTAGCCACGGGCCTGGCTCCTTGCATGCTGCAGTCGACCCGCGCCAGCTCCAAAAAGTTCTTCGTTCTCAACATTAATCCTTTATTTGCATAATTACATTTTATAATTTATCGAAGTTTAACGTCGTCTCATATATGCCTTTGGGGTGATATACCCGAATCATCGTAGCTTTATTGATTGTTACAAATTTACATTCCTGTGACTTTCGACCATCGTCTCTCTTTCAATTTCACTCCACTGTGTAGATCCTTTAACTTCGATTTTAAGTTTACGATGTTAGTTTCATTACATTTAGTTTTATTTTCGGATGTCGGAACATAATCCGTTAGAGATATTTGAGAGTTCGCTTTTGTAACATGCAAAAAATAACTATCAAATAATGAACAATTCCAATTAATGTTTCGCAAAGAAAATTATTTTACCGACGTCAGGTTTTAACCAAGTAAGCGTTTATTAATCAAACCATTTTGAGTGCAATTCAAGTTTACAAATGTTTTGGTAAAAGCTGAATAATTTAATCAAATAACAATTTAGTTATAACATTCATTTCACTCTGTCCGCAGGTCGCGACAGTGGTTTGAATAAATCTCATTGAATACGTGAACTTTTATTCTTCGGACGGAAATATTACTAAGCATTAACAAAATGACTCCGTCGAGTGATTAAGGAACATTATCCACAATTTTATTGAAAATCAATTAAGTTTGAAAATAAATAAAATTGAACTAATTAAAGGAAATTCGATGAGATTCACCAGAAGAGTTCTTACGATTACTCGACAACGACCATCATTTACAAATATATTCAAAATTAAATAATTAAATAAATTAATTCAAGAAGAAACAACAAAATTCATAAATAAATTAATTAATTAATTAATGGAAATTTAATAAGGAACTTCAGTAAACTTTATTAAATAAGTCAACTAATTCAAAACCAAATAGTAAAATTCATTAATAAATTAATTAAAGGAAAAGTGATAAAGAAATTCAGTAAAACTTATTAAACTAATCCAAAACCAAATCATAAATTCCTAAGTAAATAAATTAATTAAAGGGATCTAATAAAGAGATTCAGTGAAATTTATTAAAGATAAAATTACTTAAAATTTCGTTTTCACTAAACGAAATAAATAATCGGGGTTCATCTATTAACCCAACCCATCTACTTATTATTTCATCTATTTTTCTCCGATTAATTTTCTCAATTATAAGTTCGCCTTTATATATACATATTTAGATGGACGCATTCCTGCTTCACCACGCCCTAACTCTGTGCTCTGACTTAACATTACTTCCTTCCTCTTCTCCCTCTTCGAGCAATGCTTATTCCTACGACACTTTCCGACTCTTTTCATTATTGTATGATACATTGATATAATAACAGAATAATATAATAATAGAAAAAAGTAAAGGGTTAATTCAAATACATATATTAAATTTATAAAACCAAATTTATCGAACATCAACAATTAATTCAAAATTAACAGATGATAGAATGATAGTTGTTACCTTTTCTTTCACGATCCAAATCAAATGATAAAATTAAATGACGCAAATGAAGGTAACGGCTATGCGGAATAAAATAAAATATAAATTTTCAACTTTCAAAATTGGGTGTCTAAAAATTGTACGTAAAATTGTGTAAATAAGAATTGTTTTAATAACCCTGGTGGGTTGTGCATGTAACACACTTATTTATACCTATAGTTTGTTTGGCAGATGTTTATCTAACTGTGATATTACATGCTAGTTGCCTGTTTAATTACATGCAGCGATCACCAGAATCCGTTATCGAAATAACAGGATGGAGCGGTTGCGCTCGTAGCGATTTTTGTCTCATTGTTGTAATCGCGATTCGGGGTTCAACGACTGTATGTTGCTTACATGATGCCGTCATCATCCTTGTTTATACCTCGGTGTCTGTCTGTAAATATCTGATAAACCAGTTCGTTGGTTCGTTCGCGGGGAGGGATTCGTTATTATTATTCACTTATTTATTTATTCTGCTTGTTTAGGATGGATGTCTGTAGGTCGGCACCCACTGTCCTTCCTGGCGTCGCGGATATGCAGTTAAACCTTCAGGTTATTGGCTGCCGATTGTTTATACAGCGGATTCTTATCTCGAGTGATGTTTTGATTCGTACTGGATTATTTTGGTAAGTTAACTAATTAATTAAAATTCTTTATTAACTTCTTTTCTTTAAGAATTCTTACAAGGGTCTCTAGGGTCCATTTCCAGCGGCTCAGTGGTGTTTGTCCTCAACAATCCCCTCATGAACTTGATCACTCGGCGTATGCATGGGATTTATTTACACATAACGGGAAATAGTCGAGTTTGACTATCCCCAACTTTAATAAAAATCCTGTGCTTGCTGGGTTGTGTAAGTGACGGAAAGGGTTTGTAAACTTATCCCGAAGATGTCGCGTCGTAACATATAACTAGTTTATCAATAAAATTTATTCATAATATAAAAAATATAAAAGCTAATACATAAGTGCTTATAATAATAAAAAAAATAAAGCTAATGCATAAATGATAAACCCGTACCTTTAATAATTTCCAGTCAACGATAATTAGATTTCAAAGTCAATCTGATTCGAGATTTTTATGTCTTAAATGCAAAAGTGCGTTAACTAACAAGTGTTGTAAAAATGCCTGAATAGTTGTGCTTATAATAAGTGTGTGATAGGTGTGTGTTTTTTGCGCAATTTATATTTTTCAACAGCACACGCTGCCTGTGACCGCCGGCTAATTCTGTTGCGCATCGCCAGATTGGTCGCGCGTACCGAAGAATGTGCTCAACCGGTAAGTAACTTATTCTTATTGTATTTTTATTTAATTCAATTCTATTGTTACAGGACCGGCATCTGTGTCCTTTTAATAGACGAACTGCGGGTGTGTCGCCACCCTTGAAGCATTTCCAAGCAACTCCTACTCGATCCATCAAGACGTTCTGCTCGGACAGTTGGATGGTCAACAGACCATTACAAAATTGATTTTTTTTAAAAATTGTAAATTCTGTATTAACTTGTTATCTTATTTAATTAAAGAATCAATCTAGGGGTCTTTACGAGAATAATGAACAGTAATTTTCGAATTATTTCCCGTTGACAATATATCTTTGTTGGTTTGGTTGGATTATTTCCTTTTCTTGTATCTTCCTTTTGATAATCCCAATGGTGTCACTTGATTCGATATCCAAGACAATAGTCTTCCATGATTAAACTTTAACAAAAATTTATTTGTCTCGGAGGCTTCTCGGCCTGAAATCAGCATTCTCATCAAATTCATAAACACAATCATCATACCACGAACGTCGATAGATGAGTCCCAAGGATTTTTCATTGCATTCTATACCAGGGGTTAATACTCTTGGTAAAAATACTCCAATACTATTCAAGCAATAAATCAAACAAACCTTTCACATTCCAAAGTTTCTCTGTCAGAGCGAAAGAAGATTCATTTTAAAACCGTAGACCCAGAACCAGCACACCCGCAACCACGCTTTGCAATCAGAAATGGTAGTTGTGACAAAGTGCCCACAACGCCATCATAATATTGGTGATGGGGATGCGAAGACTCTAAAAGGAGGTGATGAAGAATGAAAAATCATTTGACCAATTCGATCATCAGTCATCGTCACTTTGCTCACCATTTCTACGACTATTTTTTTCTCTTCTTCGAATAACAAATACGTCAGCTGTCCCGGCGGAGAACAATCCTAACTGACTGGGTCGTGCACCCTATCTCTCAATGTCGATTCCAAGACATTCTTCTTCAGCGACATTCTTGTACACTTGAGGTTTTTTTTGTGCCGCAAGAAAATTCGCAGTAATCGAATCGTATCTTATGAAAGTCGAACCTGAACTCTTTGGAAATTAAAATCGTCCCTGCAAGAGATTCCTGGCATGATTGTCGTTAGGGACACGTCTACCTTCTTGCAGTTCTCCACAAAGTCCCTCCACTACTTGATCCAATCCAATAGCGTCACGAACGTCTCCAACACCAACGGTCTGCAGCACCTTGCGATGAAAATCAGCCGGAAATATTTCCCAAAGTCCTTGTAGTTGTTGATGTGTGAGACTAGGTCCGGAGCTTTGTTATATCGCGATATGAGTATAGTGCATTGAGCCGATTTCGCAATCCGTATTTATAAATATTTTGAGCATAAAAAATTCAAGAAAATTCGGGAGGCACTATGTGCTGTGCATTTTTTGCCCACAGACTGGCATGTGTCATTGCGGAGTCATTACAAAGCGATTGCAAGCAATTTGTTGAAAATGCTATAACATCAACAATATGCGGGGTGATTGGTAAGGCGGGTGTGCTATTATATTTATGATGTTTTCTAGATTATTGAATCATTGTTTGCTAGTCTAGTGATTTTTATTTTAAAAACCAGGTTGACTCTTCGCATCACCCATTTTAAAACTAATAATTATTTTAATTAGTAACTTATTTATTTTCACGGGTAAATAGGCGATTCGCCTAATTGACGTTTCGCCTAATTACATCACAAAATAAAAATATAGTTTAATAACATTTTTTTAAAAAACAATATTTTTTATTCATTAAATGACAGCTTATGCGATTCAAACGTTTTTTCTTGTCGAAGTTGTAATGCGTGGATATTTTCATAATATTTTGAATACATCTGTTCGTGTAATTTGAGGAGCGTAGATGCACGATCGAGGAATTCGGTCCAATTTAATTCATTGAAATCAACTACCATTGCTCGAAGGCGCTTCAATTGTTAGTTGATTTGTGAATATTTTTGATTTGACTCCTTCGGCTTCTTTCCATTGCGAAGGGCTTCGATGTCTCTCTCGCTTGTATCCTGACCTTGTTGCAAAGCCATGATAAGTCCGTTTATGTTTGGATGCATTTTGCCAACCAAATTATTAAATGCATTATGCTAGCGCTCGAGGTGATTGATTGTTCGTGGACCGTCATTTGAAAAATGATTCCACATTTCTATGCGAAACAAGCTATTATGCAGCCAGGTTCGCTCATAATAATCAATCAAAGATTGAAGGGCTGGCATATCTGGTGCATCAGATTTGATCGATTCGTATGTTGCATCGAGATCTGCAAGACACACCAATGGCAAGGCTGCAAGTCGACGAATCGTTTTCCGTATTGAAGCATCTTCAATATAATACTGCTGGAGACCATGAAGTTGTGTTTTCCTCCAGATCGCTTGAGTAAAATGGAAGAAGCTACCATGAATCTGGGATGATGGAAATTCATCTTTTGCAGCCTGTATAACTGCTTGCTCGAAGTCAATTTGTATGCACTTGGGTTGCAGTTGCCTTTGAACTTCGGTAAGCTTATGCTTGATTATGCGAAATAATCGCATATATGCTCCTACGGACTTATCCGGCAACAATGCATAAACCATAGGAAACATCTGCCAACCAACAAAATAATACTGTATATTTGGTGAAATAGAGATGGGCATGCTTTAAATGTGACATCCATATAAATCACATATGCATGAGAGAGCCGCTGCACGAAATTTTTGGTTGCAAAAACCAATATTTTATCATCATCACCATCATCAGCCAAGAGAAATTGCCTATTGCCATCCAGAGTCTTCGTCCAGGGATCGGAGAAAGCATTTTTAACTGTTTTAGTTTAATAGAACATTTAAATTATGGAAGAAAACCAAGAACAATTCGTGCGGATCTATCACAATCTAAACGGTTTATATCCGGTAAATCCGTTTCCCCAAGAATATCCAAATTGAATCTAAGCCGAAAGACAAAACAGTACTCGACTCAATATCGACTGGTCTCAATGTCACATGCCCAAACAATGAAATTGGCATAGTTACAAGAGTACCATTGGTTACTTGCCGAACCCCCTTTACCGATGTTCAGTCATTATGTTGCTCACAGTCGTTGTCCGCCTTTGGTGGCCGGAAAAAAATATCATGAACTAAATTGAAGAAGACCGGAAAGAGAATCCGGGTCGGAAATTCCTTTTGATTATTGCCAAATGTGAGCACTATACGGTTCGGAAAAAATAACTCTAGGGATTTCTAGAATGGTCCATTCGATCAGAGATTACATCCCGGATTCTCGACAATGGAGATGCGATAATAAAGACTATCAATTGGGCTATTATTGCTTTTGACACTTATGTTTCTATGAAAATAAATATATTTTTAATTACTTTCTTTCTGTTTTGTTAATATAAAGATATTTCACGTGGAAAACTTAGGAATTTCGGAGTTTTTTTCACTTTCTCTAGTCTGATATGAACCGCCAGTCAGATTCTTGAACTGGAAGGAGATGATAAATTTGATATATTCTCATAAATATGTAAAAGTTATATATAAAGATGTTTAATTTTATATTATTAAATGGGCATTTTATTATTCAATTTAACATAAAATCATGTGTGTTTGGTTTTGTATGTGTGTATTTGTGTGTCGAGTATGTGTGTTTTGGACCACAACATGTTTTTCTATAGTTAATCTTATTAATAACTGGATGTTTTTATTATTGTTTTTATTAAATTGTTAAATCAACACCGATTTCGTATAATGACGATTTGGATGATTCCTACACGAAATTTCGTGATTTTTTTATGAAAATACTAATAAAATATACTAATTTATATGATAAATGACGATTTCTATCACTTATTTATTAATTATATTTCTAAAAATCAATTTAGTATAAATTTGCAAAATTTCGTTATCATCTGATTCACGGTTTGTCGGTCAAACTCAAATTTTAAAATATTAAATTTCCAGCTTTTCAGATATGCAAAAAATTAAAAGCTATAAAGACTTGAATGATGCGCACAGATTATTTGCTCTTGTGTTCATCGTCCAACTTATTGTTAGTACAGGTGTTTATTACTACTTTGTATTCATATAAATAAGAATTTTTACTAAATATCACACAGAAGAAGTTAAAAGCACATTGGAACATTTTACGTTTTAGTCCGTATGTCTCTACAGGAAAATATATTATTAGTTTCAGAATTTTTCATTGGAAACATAATAAATCATTTAATAAACAATACTGATAAAAACGGTAATACAAACATTTTCTTATATGAAGGGGAGATTTTCGAACTTTATCCTATAATCATCATAAAGAAACGAATATTGTATCATATTTCTTTATCAATTAATTAACTAGAATCATTGTGTTAAATAACAAAAACTTAAATATTGATTAAGCTTTATTTTACTAAATTATATCGTTTGATTTAAACTATTAATGAAAAACAAAACTTGACTATTGCTGATTTGTTTTATGCATATGTAATCATTTTTATACAGTTAAATTACATTAAAAATATTAAATTGGAATTCTTCAAAGTTTAAATAATTTAAAATAATCATTAAACAATCATTTAAAAATGTCTCGAATGTTCCTTGACCTACATTAATATTCGGAATAAAATGTAGGTCAAGGGCAAAATTTTGTTCGACTCTCAAATAGGTAATTAAAACAAAAACAATATATTTGATAATTAAATTTTTTTAATTTAATAATAAATATAAGATTTCAATAATTTTTTATTGTTAAAAATAAATAGTAAGTCAAAAAGATCGTGACAAATTAGTTGTAATATTTTTTTAATTAAAAATTAAAATCAAATAATTAATATTTAAAAAAATTTAAATCTAATTATAAATTTTGAAAATGTAAATCAAATAATTAATTTTCAAATTTTTGAGTAAATCAAAATCCTTAATACAATGTTTCAGTTGGAAAGTCATTCTACTAATTTTATTTTCATAAATGTAGGGATAACCTTTTACAATGTGACAAGTTTATTGGAAATTTTCACAAGTATATTCTTCTTTCTCACCTGAATCAATATCAAATTTTTCGTGTGTCCACATTTTTTGTCCTTATCATTTAACAGTGGGAAATATCATTTTCAGTTGTTCCGGTTAGCTATCGGAATAAGCTCGAATTTGAAAATAATTTATGCATTTGTTTCTACATATTGGAAACTAATTTTAATGAATTATTTAAAGAAACAAAACGATGTTCTATTTTTAAAAAAAAATTTATATCGAAATAAAAATTCTCCCTGACTCTAAGAGTGATGTAAAATGGACTTTTAAAAATGTAACTTTTAAATGGGAACTTTTTAAAAAATGTCTCGAATGTTGCTTAATTGTTAAACGATAACTAAAATAATTTAAAAATTTAAATCAATAATTGATAAATATTTTTTTTAATATTACAATGTAATTCTTAAATAGCAATAGGAAAAAAATAATAGTGAATTTCTATCCAAATTATATTTCAATCACAAAAATTAAGAGAAAAGATTAAACAAATAATTGATAAACCTGGAATGATTAAATTGTGGTATCGAAATCAGGAAATGGAAGATGAAGAATATATCTATGATTACGGTTTATTAGACGGTGAAATAAATAAAATTAATGTATTTTTTATAGAAGAATTCTTGTTTGGAAATACTAATAATATGGTTGATAATAATGTTTTGAATAATTCAAATAATAATATAATAAATGAGTGACTCGAAATAAAAACTGAATTGTTAGGAGTTCTTGACGATACTGATGATGATGATCAGAATAATGTTATAAAGGAGGAAAGTGTTAATAGTATTCAAAGGGTAATAACTCCAAAAATTGATAAAGCATTCCTGCAAAAAGCTATGAAGAATATCGATAGTATTAACAATGGTAAAACAAAAAATGAATTTAATTTAAATAAAACTTCTAAATTGTGGTGGTTCACTTTAATTTTATTTATTATTTTGGGTACAAGTCGAACTCAAGCGTTTGTAGCGTATGATTGCTCACAGACGGAGGTCGGAAAAATTTATTCTTTTATGGATGTGGCAGATTGTACGGATGCCTATCCACAACATATTAAAGAGAATCAGAATGTTTTCATTTATATATCATATCATTTATATCAAGAATTAGGATTCAGAAGAGCTAAAGTGAGAGAATGCATTGTGAAAAGAGCAACTTATGTATTTCATTGTGGAAAATGGAGCCACACATCTATTATAAAAATTGATGCGATTCCGAGACCTATACAGATCTTACCTGAAAATTATGAAGCTGCATTTCAAACTAAAGAATTAAAAATTGATGAAACATTAAAATTAGCAGCAAAGGAAGGATCTATAATGAGAGAATCAGTCATCAGAAAAGGTACAATGGAAGCCAATGGTGATTGTGTTGGTGAATCGGTAAAACTAGGAGGAAAAATAATTCAAAAAATAATTGTTTCAGAGGAATATCAGACAGAATTGAGAACATTTGATAGAAAATTTGATGATGCGACTGGAAAACTACAATCACATCCTTTTTGTAATTATAAGCAAACCAGTTGTCAGACTGGATTATACTTATATCGAATACTTTATTGTATTCGATAAATTATAAAGATTGTAACTTAGCATTTTTGAAATCAGCAGAATTTATTGAAGCGCAAGGGATGCAAATCAGAGAAAGACCCTATATAATCAAACCAAAAAGTCAACAAACAAGAGAAGCTTTTCCAGTAATTGAAAAGAAATTGGCTACAGTTCTGATGTCATCTCTTACATCGGATGGAATGCAATTCATTCGAAAGGATGAAGAGAAAATGTGTGGAAAATTGGTTTACTCAACAAATTATAAAGGTTTATATGTATCAAAGGAAAATCTTGCGGACGCAGGAATCGTTCATAATGCAGATGTGAAATTATCTCAGTATTTAAGTAACAAAATATATTTTGCTTTTCATTTGAATTAGTTAATAATTGAAAGTATTTATAGTGAAGTTATACTAAATGATAGTAGGGAAAAAATGGCGGTTCTGCACCACACACCCCCCCCTGCTGGTAACCATAGCAACGATATGGGTTATCGTGGTTACCATAGCAACCGTCCCGATTACCATAGCAACGGTCGCGGTTACCATGGCAACGGTCGCGGTTACCATAGC
>MQRK01172049.1:21003-32393 GCA_001938485.1 Girardia tigrina
TATTATTTAGATACATTAAAGATATTTTTTTATTTTTAAATAAATATTTTACTTTTTTTTATGATTTTCATTTATTATATAATTTTTAATTTTTTAAAATATTTAATAAGCAAATTAATTTAAAAATATTTTACCCTTTAAATTAAAAAATAATAAACTATTCAGGCGAGATAAAAATTTAAAATTAAGCCCTCATACTTACCATATCCTTCAATGAATCTAGGACATAATCCCCCAGGATATAAACCATCTGGACATAAACCCCTTAGGACAAAAACCCCCCGACAGAAAACCGATTAATTTAAATATTTTTCTTTATTTCTTTATGTACTGTGCTTTGCCATCAATAAATGGACATATAACCCTAACCCTAAACTAACCCTAACCGACAAGGGGGGTTATGTCAGGGGGGTTTACGTCCTGTAACCGCTTAAATATATCCATCATTGGAATATTATGATTTAATTAATTTATTTAATCTTTTAGAAATAACACAAGAACAACAAAATTTAAATCTTTTCTGAATTTCTTTATTTTCGCGGTTTTTATTTTATTTATTTTTTTTTATTTTCAATCAATTTCAATTTTCGATTTCTTTTAACTATTTTCAACAACTCTTTTTTACATATGCATATAAATTTACATATAAAAACATAATGAAACTTTCAATTATGAACACCTTTTTTATTATTATTTTACCTCGTTAAAATCAGAGTTTTTCTAAGACAAAATCGAATTCCAAATAATTTATTTTTAATTCTCAAACATCTGATGCTGAGTTGTAGAAACTTCTTGACTCAAACATAATCATTATTAATTGTTGAAGTAATATGAACACATTACCAAACTCTTAAAAAACAAATAACGAACTTCTCAAACAAAAGAAAGTGTTAATTTTATTTATATTTTATTGTATCGAATTACTAAACTTATTTTTATTGAACATTTTTCAAAGAAAATAAATAGCAAAAAATTATTTTCTCAATGTCGTAATTGTTTCTTCAATTACTTAAAATTTGGAATTGTAAAAACGAAATTTATGTCATAAAAGAAATAATTTTAAATTATGCTCAAATTTTTCAGTTTCCATATGAGTAGAGTTTCATTTACAATTGAAGTAATTTGAATAGGACTATTAAGATTCTTAATGAAAATTCATTCTTGAAAACTTTCTTGAATATATTAGATTGAACTTGTTAAAAAATTTATATTATTATTGTATTAAAATTCTCACTTCTTAATAACAGAAAATATCTTTTGTCTCTTTATTATATCTTACAATGACTCAAGAAACGATGAAATTGAAGATGACATTTTTTTAGATTTTTATTGTCTAAATTTATACTTTATAAAAAATAAGTCGTTAATGATACTCAAAAGGTACCCAACAGTTTATATAATGGAGGGCCAAATAATTATTAAACCTAAATGAATTAAAAAGAAAAAAAACATTTTTGAATAGTCCCCAATCTTGGAAACTTTTAGTTTATTTTCAATTTTCTTAACATCTAATATATATATATATATATACATCTAAAATATTTATAAACTTGAGACCAACTCAATACAGGCCTCACGCTGGCACATACCAGTAAGGATCCTGGTATCCATTTAACCTTTATCTTGTTGATACAGTTGTCTTCTTTTAATATCACGATTCGGATAATGTCACGTTTTTATAATAATTCAGAAAATTAAAAATACTGGCAAACTATGTTTATAAAGCAAAACTCTCCCTTTCAAAAACAAATTTTTATATTTTAGGACAATTAATTTTAACGGTATAACCGTCATCGTCAAATCTTAAGAAAAAATGGATTTTGAATCTGATTATATGGACAAGAAGTGATAATATCATCAATGGATTATTGTGTCATCTAAACACGGTTGTCGACAGACCCGTTTGCACATTAATCTTATGATCTAAAGATCTGATATATAAGGATTCACAGGCCACCCTCTTCCACTAGTTATTAAAACGAGTACACGAATGTTAAAATTAATTTATGTTTATATTTGGGATCGAATTACAATTCTTTCTGTGTTCTGCAATATTACTCCGACCCACATTACGCCCATGTTCTTTCTGCAAACCAAAATGATATCATCTACATATCTCTTATGCAACATTTGGTTTTTCAACACTGTATACATCGATTTAATTCTCAAGGACGACTTAATGGGATATTCATCGTTAAAAAAAATTGCTCATTTTTGGTAAAAATTAAACAGATCTTTCAGAGACTATTTTTATTTTATCTTGGCATAAAATTAAAACCCTCATCTCAACTTTTTTCACACAAATCAATGGTTTTGTCACTGATCACATTCATAAACAAACCTGAAAATGTCAAAATGGGTAAAGTAAAGCCACCACAATAGTTAAAATCTTTAATTATACAAAGGAAAATTTGCTATTATTGGGTTGTCTGAAAAGTAATGCAAAATTAAATAAAAAAGTAAATCATTTTTTAACAGAAATAACAAAACTTATTTAGTAAAGTATTTACCATTTTCTTTGATCATCTTAATCCTTCTTTGAGGTAGTTTCAAAGTTTTATGAGCATATCGAAAAACGATCCATCCAATTTTTTTCTCACAGTTTATGAATAAGCTAAATATCGTATCGGGAAATATTAGGGTGAACCAAAAGTCTTTTCGTATTTTTTATTAAAAATTTAAACATAATTTTACAACAAATAAAAAACATTTAAGTTTCAAAGTAAAGGCCATTTGAATCTATAGCTTGAACCCATCTATGGGCAAGTTGTGCGATCCCGCTGCGGTACCAATCCTTGTTCTTAGAAGCGAAGAACTGGTGACACCCGTTTTCGACATCGGTCAGATTATTGACGCTGCGACCTCGAAGAAAGTGTGCCATAGAACGGAAAAGGAGATAGTCGGATGGCGCAAGATCCGTACTATACGCCGGGTGTGGAAGAAGTTCAAAGGCGTCGAGATTTTTGATTTTTTTTCTTTGTTTATTTGGCGGTGTGCGGTTTTGTATTGTCCTGTTGTAGAAGAACTCGCTTTCGATTGATCAAAGCGGGGTATTTCTCGCCAAGTGCCGCATACATTCGATCAAGTTGAGCACAGTAAAGGTCCGCGTCGATGGTACAACCATTTGGAACCAGTTCGAAGTGATTCACGCCTTCGAAATTCCACCAAACACACAAAAGTGCCTTCCTTGAGAAACGATCTCGTTTCGCTACCGGTTTCGCCATTTGTCCGGGGTCCAACCATTGATTTTGTTCGTCTTGATTACTGAAGTAAACCAACTTTTCATCGCAAGTTTCAATTCGACGGATAAAACGGTCATCGCGCGGATTTTCAAGCAATTTTTGACAAGTTTCGAAACGCTTTTCGGCTTGAATTTGTGTCAATTCATGTTGCACTTCTTGACATCGTCTATTGACCTTGCCAAGAGCGTGAAGATGTCGTACAATGGATGTTTGAGGAATATCGAGTTTGGCCGACAATCTGCGAGTACTTATTGACGGATTTGTCTCGACGGCTTCACGTATTGCTCCGGAATCTACAGTGATAGGTCGGGCTGAACGTGCATTGTCTCCGAGGTAAATATCGCCTTCGTTGAACCTTTTGAACAAATTTTGTGCAGTACGTTTTATTGTCTTCAAGATGTCACCGATAACAATCATATTTTCAAAATGCCATTATCGAATTTTCGATAAATATGTAGAAGATCAAGTTCGAATGGATGGTTACATATTTAATGATGTCTTTTGAGATTGTTCTTCTTCAATTCTTTTTAATGTTAATAAGGAAATGTTTCTTTCCATGAACTCATTAGTATATTAAATAAATATTCATGCATAAATGCATTTCTACTTCTTATTCAAATGAGTTAAATATTCAAATATAATCATATTGTAACACTATTCTACGTTTTCTATCCCAGGAAAAATAAAATAAATCGCATAATAATAAGTAATCAGAAAATACGAAAGAGATTTTTATGGTTTAAAAATCCGTGTAATTATAAAAAAAGAAATTCTAAGCCAGCATTGTCGTGAATTACAGTGGAAAGTTTTACTTGTGTTATTTTTTTATAAAAGAAGAAAAGCAATCTAATTAATTCGATAATTTGATTGTACTCATTGAAAATAAATTATAGATGTAACTTTATTCCCCTAACAGTTTTCCTAGAATTAATTTTTATCCTGTCTATAGCACCGGCTTTTGAATAATCTGAAAAGTCTTTTAAATTACCAAGCATTAGAGATTTAAAGAAAAAAAATAAACAATTTTTTTAAAAAAATATTTTATTATACTCTAAAAGAAATATTTAAATAAGAAATATAATATATTTTCTTATTATTGCAAATTTAATAATTTTTTAATAATATAATTAAATATTTAAATATCATTTCAAATGATATTTAAATTATATTTTTAAACTCGAAAAGTTCATAGATTTATTAATTGTATTTAAAATCGATGGTATTTGGTGACCAAGAAGATCTAGTTGAATACCAGGAATGCTTGAATGAGAGAGGAACTCTCGACACTGATGAGGAATTCAAACACGTGATCAAAGGAACTGTGTCTGAAACACTGAAGGGATTGAATAGAGAAAAGAAAATGCGTGTACAATTGTTAGTCGCGTTTCAAAATAGTGTAATGCATGTATCTCTCTTGTTTTAAAGCTTTTGCGGAGCAGAAATAATTAAGAAGACATATGAAAAACTTACATACGGTCACGATGCCGCAGTGTCAGAATGGTGACAATCCTTTCCAATGTACCATAGAAAATTATTACAAGACATATAAAACGGATGCATGGCGAAGGCTACCCTCGGAAGTACAAGTGGTACAATTGTTTCACAAAATAACGTAGATGAAGGATGTACATTATCTTTAAATCCGATCGCGATGCATAATGTGTCAGTGCCCCTCGACAGTACCGCAGAGACGGACTCAGGAGGGATTAAAAGCGTGATTCTCGAATTTCAGTTATGAAATATAACTGAGGTGGTGACATTTCGGTGTCCCTTTACTCATTGTAAGAAACGGTACGAGGAATCATAACAAATCCTTTCTGACTGGAAAACTGAAGTGTACTCATGCCCTGAAAGTTTACATTCTTGCATCTAGCCGTGCGAAGAAGTCTGTAGAATTTGTATTGTCTATTTACGGAGTCTACCCGATACAGAGTGTATGGCTCTGTATTTCAATGTACTTGTACTTCAATGCTAGTACTGTAGTCTCTACATTACTCAGTTATCCGTTCAGTAGTTGAAACATTTTCAAAATCATTTCCTTTTTTTATCAAATTAATCGTTGATTTAGTAAAGTAAACTTTATATACTTATGGTAAGTAGTGGCAGTTTTTATTCAATTTGCAGTTACAAAGTCATAAATATGTAGTTTCTGGTGTACTTATAAGTGTTGGTTAATTATAACAAGGTAGTTCCGAATTAACCAAAGTGCTTTCTAACCTCTGCTTACGAACCTCCCAAATCTCCTGTTTTTTTTTAATATTTTGATATCGTTTTGGGATATTATTTTAAAATTTTTCATGGGGTTTCATGAATATTTTTTTTACTTTTTCGTATTGTCCATTGCCTTTTCAATTTGTATCTTCGTCACTATAGGCTCAAATGTAGGAAATAGGAAAATTTTAACTTAAAATTTCTTAAGTTATATATTCAGTTGGATAATCTTAATATCAAATATAAAATATGATATCGAATTTGTAAATCTAAAATTTAAATAGATCGAAATTTCTTTTTAACTATTTTGTTTTTTGTTTTTTTTAAATCAAAAATTTATTTTATTTTAATTAGAAAATAATTTAAATGATTTTTTTGTCTATGAATTTTTTATTTTATTATTTTAAACTTAAAAATAGTTTCAGAAATATTATATAATTTCTTAATTAAATTATGAAATTCAATTATAACGTTACGATTCTTTGACTAAAGAAAAATAAAAATTTTCTCAAAAATTTTTTTCTTGAAATTGAAATTTATTTAAGTTCAATTTAGACCCAATTAAAATTAATGGAAAATTTTAAATTAGTCAATCAAATATTTTAGTTGAAATAAAATCCATTTTTTGGCTAAAAATAATTAATATTTTTTTTTAAAAAAATATTTGGGGTTTATTATTTTTGAACAAAAAAGTTTTTTTGTGTTTAAAGGTAAAAAAATATTTTTATGGTAAATGCAATTTTAATTAGTTTTTAACCCTTTGACGTACAAAGAACATATTTTTCCCTAATAAATATTTCGTTTTCACTTAGAAAAAAATATGATTTAATCAATTAAAAAATATTTACAGTATTGACATAGAATATGTCCCCTCGAATTTCTTAGAAACTACTAATTATTAAAATTTATTTACATCTAATTATGTTTATTTACAGTCTAATAAAGAATCGTAAAAATATTATTCTTTTATTCTTTTTCTAACGTCCTTATTAGCTTAAAAGGGTTAATTACTTTAAATTATTACAATAATTTTCGACACATTTTCTGAAATCTATTAGTCCATAGGCCGGAATACAGCCCGATCAAGCCCCGAGTCTGAGGCGAGCCTAGCACCCTAATCACAATTTAACAGTATAATTAAATATTTATAAATAAATTAGGTAAATATAAAAATACTGTTATCAATAAACTTTCAACATCTTTAAATGCTTTGAAAAAGGTAAGTGTAGTTTGAATATGTCTTTCCTAAGGATTTAGATACGGGAACAATTTAAAATAAAAGATTATAGAATTTTCATATGTATATTTGAATATTTTCCTTCATGATTATTAATATTATTGTTATTATAAAAAATAAAAATATTTTTTAATTCATTATCTTAAATTAATAAATTTTAAAATTTAATTACCTTGAATAAAAAAATCTTTCAAAAAATATTTATTTTGAAATACAGAATTTCAATAATATTTAATTTCAAATATTCAATTCCACTCAACAATTATATTAAAATTTCACCACATCCACAACCAACTTTAATATTTATATACTAGAGTGATTCAGAAGTTTTTTCGTTTTTCTATACCTCATGATGACAGAGCGTGCGCAGCGTGGCTGCAGCACGATGGTGCGGTTGGCGAGTTTCCGGGTCGATGGGAAAAAAATCTAATTTTATCTTACACTCGATATTGATTTCCAATTTATTCCATTGATTATTCCATTCGTTAAAAAATTTTACATTTTCTTCTTTTAAAAATTGTAATTCATTTTGGGTCTCTCCCGGCGTTGACCCTGCGACGAATCACCAGTCGACACTGTCATTGGATGCTGTAGATTTATTGGGTGACATTTAGAATGATCGATATAAAACAATTCGACAAAAAACTTTGATGGCGTCTTATCCAAATCAAAAAATCTAACCCGCCGATATCATTTTTTATTTCATTGAAACAACACAAATTTATCATCTAATTTTCATTCATTAACAAGCAGAAAAACAGTTTTTTAAGTATAATATAATTAATTTTTTTACAGCGATACAATCAAAAGTTCACTTAAAGCAAGACAAACGTTCGTCATGGACAATTAAAAATCCAATCATAAAATACTCAAGTCATCAATTATAAAATGAAAATCGATTTGTTCACATTCTGAGTAGATATCTCATTGGTAACGGAATTTATCTGGTTATTTTCAACTAAATGAGATTCACAAACAACCGGAGGGGATTTTTTCACTAATTTTATTATTCGCAAAACACCTCACATTGTAACAGTCATTTTATATGAATATTCTATTTTGGCATTATTGATTTCTATATTATTTATTATGGTATTGCATGATGAATCTCCTTGTATTGTGTTGGTTTAATCATTAAACGTTTGTTTGTTTATTCTTATCAGATTATGGTGAGCAAAAAATACAGAATTTGAGTCCTTTTGCGACATTACTGGAAAACGCTTGAACGCAGCTACTGCAGCCCAGGAAATATGTGAAATAGAAGACAAAGGCACAGTCAGTGTTCATGGGTGATAATTGTGGTTCAAGCGTTTCTCGAGTGGTGACGTCAATTTGTAAAACCAACCTCACCCTTGGCGACCATCTGTTGTTGATGACGACACTCTAAATAAAGCAGTGTAGGAGCAGCCCCGCACCAGCACACAGAGATTATCAGCAGAGCTCGGTCCTTTTTAAACTATTTTTTTAAACTATTCCTTTTAAAACCCACTATTTAACGTAATATTCATCATCTTCACTTTGTCAATAAACGGTGTCGACAAATTCTTCACGAACTGACGGCCACTCTTGTAAAAAGTTGCTTGCTTACCCCCATGACAAGTGCTTCTTTTGAAAGATCGTGATGGGGAATGAAAAGAAGTTTTTTCCGTAATCACAACAAGAAGAATCAGTGGCTCTACCTTGGAATTCCGGTCCAACCCGTGATTAAACCAGGACGCTTCGATTGCAAATTTATGCTCTGTGTATAGTGGAATTTCGATGGGGTGATAAACTTCGAGTTGGTTCCGGAGGGGCGTACTGTGAATGTCAAACTCTACACTCAGTAGCTGGGCAGAGTCTACGCAATTCTCTATGAGTGTTACCAGTCAATTTCAACCGAGTTCTTCTACAACAAGACAACGCTCCGGCACAAAATGCACGTTAGACTTGTGGTAAAGTGTAAGAGTTGCAAGGATCGAAGTTTTACCACACCCTGCCTACAGCTCCAACCTTGCCATCAGCGACTACCACTTCTTTCGGACAATGACGTATTTTCTCAAAGGGCGGCGGTTTGATTCAGTAGAAGAGGTTGAACACGGGTGTCACGATTTCTTTGCTTCAAAACGACAGAGGTATACCTCTGGAATCGAGCAACTGGCTGAAAGATGGTTGAAGACCATCGAAAATAAATGCATGTATTTCGAAGAATAAATGGGTTCTGTTTACATGCTTTTTTATCTTGAAAATTGAAAACTTGAAAAAACGAAAATACTTTTGAATCAACCTAGTATCTAATTAAAAATCTTTTATTGTATATAATTTTAAAACATAATTAATTTTAATATTTGATTCAAATTGTTTTATAATATTTAATTTTAAATCTTTTATTTAATTATTTGAATGTTAATCAGCGAAATGAAAATTAATAAATTCCTGGTGATAATAATAACAATAATTATTATTATCATTAATATTGATTACTATTGATTAATATTGATTACCAAAAAATAGTATTTTGATTCACTTGAGCAATATCATTAATAAAAAAAATTATAAAATAATAATAAATATCAAATTCTGTGAACAAAACAAATAATATTTTTCAAGTCGTATTTACCGCTGGTAACGTCTATAGCTGTTTTACTCGGAGAATCATTGATTAGCAAAACGAGCATTGTTTTAAAAATCAGTAGTCATATAATAAATAATTATTATAAAATAAATAATTATAATTATAAAATAAATAATGATAATCAAATTAATTACATATTTTATCTTCAGACATGTTAATTTTTATAGTTGTTTTAAAAAAACAGTATCACAAATATCAAAAGAAAAAAAACATTATAAAAAAATAGAGAATATGAGGAAAAAGACAAATAAAAAAAGATAAGTAAAAATTTCTTCTATAAGATTATTAATTTAATAAAACTGAAGAAAACATAAATGCTTTTTGTTTAAAAAAATTCTACTTTATTTTTTTTAATATTTTAATTTTTATTTGAAATTAAGGTTAAAGAGAAAATTTTCTCTTTGAAAAAACACAAAATTCATAAAATTTCTTTTGAAAAATTCAATTTATTATTAATTGCTTGAGGTTAGACAAGATGAGAACACAATGATAGTTTTATCTCTTTTAGAAACAAATAAATGTGATTGAAATTATTAATATTTATTATAAAATTAAATAAAATCAACTTTTTCTGTTTTATATACGGAATATTAATCAAAAATCTCAAAGACATAATTCCTTTTTCTCATTAGATCAAAAAGCAATTTTCAAAATAATATAAAAAAATCTTCGGTCAACTTTATTTTCAGGTCAAAGGAAATTTTTTCCAATTATAAAATATTTAAATAAGACATATTAATAAAATACAAAAAAAACTGATTACATTTAAACTTAGAATGCTGTAAAAAATAAAATATTATATAATATAACAACTACCGCTTTACCTCAATGTTTTAGGTAGAAAAATAAGAAAAAATGACCTTATTTTTTGACTTAAGACAGTATTTTAACTTTATCCTAAAAACAGAAAAGAACAATTATAAATTCTGAACTCTGCTAAAAGTCAAAAGTTTAGACCAATATTTTTTATAAATTATTTTAAATGATATGGCTTTAAAAAGTATTTATATATAGTTCATTTATTCAAGAAATATAAATATTAATAGAAAAATATTAATATTAAAGAATTATTTTTTTTCAGTAAAATTTATTACTTCGCAATTCACGACATGTTTCCTTCTTCTCAAAACCTCATCAGATTTGATATAACAGGTTTTTTTAATATTCAAAACTAAAAACCAAAAGAGAGTCTTTTTTTCAGATTTCTAATATTTTTCAGATTTCTAATTGGATATAAGTAATTTAAAACATCAAAAAGATATGTTTGTAAAATAAAAATATTTTAATTAATTTTTTTAATTATAGTTGTTAAGAACATTGAGAAAATTTTCGTTTGAATATTTATTATTATCACATTTAGAGTCATCACAACTCTCGGAAGATCGTTCACCGTTTGACATCGTTTTAATTGGTTTTTTATTTTTTTGTTTAATAATGATTATTTGAAGAATTTTTTAAAATCTTTTTAAGTATTCATTTTCTAAAAATATTAATTAAAACTAATAAGTTTAACCATTTCTCTATAAAAATTCAAAATAATAAAAATGTTATCAAATTGCGAAAATTGAATTTTAAATTTGTATTTTATAAGTTTTTTTTATTTCTAGTTAAATGCTTTATTTTTAAATTCAAAATTCGAAAGCCAATTGAAAATATTTATTAATTTCTACGGTTTAACCGTCATCGTCAGAACAAATGATTTTTCAAACGAAATTTACTTATATATTATAGTTAATGATTATGCAATCAATACGTAATCAGTACATTATTTTAAAACTCTCAACAAAGTTGTAGAGAGTGCAGTTTGAACGTTAATTTTAGGATCCAAAGATCTTATATATAACGCTTCACATGTCACTCTCTCCCAATAATTTTTAAATTGAGTGCACAGAATTTTAAAGTGTTGTGAAGTTATATCTCCTTTACAATGTCTTCTATGTCCTGCAATGTTACCTTCATTGCGACTGTGCTCCTGGATTCTCTTACAGAGATGACGTGAAGTCTCTCCAATGTATGTGGCGTTACACCCATTACATGTATATTGGTAAATGAGATCCGAACACAATCCCAATGGCGTTGGAGATTTATT
>MQRK01172060.1:5588-19434 GCA_001938485.1 Girardia tigrina
AGAATAAGTCCCCGGTTTATGAAGTCTCTGAGTGACAACAAAGCTCAAGAATTCATACCGGAAGGCAGTTTCGGAATCCGACTGCTATCTTTCATGACCGCTTACGTAGAATAAGGCTTAAATAATAAGTCATCAACTCGTATTTTAACTGTTATAATTTTAGATGATTCAAGAAGTAGAATAGCGAGAGGTTAAGAAAACGATTGAAAGATTACAGCAAGAGAATAAAGTATTAAAGAAAGCCAAGGCGACAGATCGCCAAGAGATATTGAATCTACGAGATAGCGTGGAGCGCTTATCGATGAAGTTAAAGGTTACTAAGGAAGCCTCCATCGAGCCTGATGAATACGCTCGCGTAGTGAGACGAGGCGTAGCAATGGAGAGTCGCATTCGAGAACTCGAGCGATTATACTCCGAGCAGTTGCAGCTCCGCATGAGGGAAAAGTTAAGGGCCGACGAAGACAAAGAGTCGCGCACCTTAGGAACTCAATGGTGTATAGCAGATTATCGTGGAGAGGATTATGTCAATAGACACAAACGACAAAGGCTCCGTAAGAGCATAGACAATGTAGTTAAGTGTTTTACAAAATAAAATTTTTATATGAGTTTTATACGAGTTGTTGATATATTGTTTTAAAATATTGCATGCACTGATTAGTTTAAAATCTCGTTAGCATCTCTTTCTTTTTCTATAACTCTTTATCTTGACACCAAAATCATACACCTGAATGGAGGATTTGCGTCAGGTTATTCGAGCCCCATACTTTTGTAATTAGTTTTATAATGATAAAAATAATAAAAGATGAATGTTGTCATAGCTATTATATCTGTTAAGGGGGTTCAACATAATAAAATGTAACATACAGCAGTTGGGGTCGACACAACACATCACGGGGTTACTACATTAATGAAAATCGTTTTAATCTAACATCATATCATACCCATTAGGGTTGATCTGGTCTGTCTGGTCTTAAATCTGTGTAGATCTGGAACCTGGAAGGTCCTCATCACTTATCACTGCGTGCAGATGGTATGCTGGGTGAGAGGCAAGTTGTGGTCATAGATATTGAGAGAGTAGGAATTAAAATGTACAGGCAGAGGTTGTATTAGTATGATAGTGTTTTATGGTTGGTTACCGATAACCTGGGGGCTTAAAGCCAAACGACTCAGTTTCCCAAGATATGTTTACATGTTTTAAACACCACACACCACAACAAGTTTTTTCATTAGATCCAGGATAGATTTTTCCTTTGAAATGCGGATCTTAGTTTCTCTTCACATGTTTCACCTGCCCTTGCTTCATATTTTATTATGGCATCCGTAGTCATATATGATGTTGCTAATAAGATTTTCCTCTCCTCTGAAAATCCCATTATCTTCGCATATCTGTTAAAGTTCGTTATGAATGCCTCGACTTTTGTTTCTGATCTATCAAAAATCTCCGGACCTCTGATGTTCGGAATCACGTGGTCGTGTGTCACGATATCAAAAACACCAACATGGGTTTTCGAACTTTTATTTTCAATACAATCAGAATTGTCTTTTTTATAACTCTCAGCAAGACTCTCGTAATTCGACATCGTTCTAAATTGATAACTTTTAGTTAATGTTTGTTAATAAACAATTATTCGAACAAATTTTTCATTATTTTTAGATTTTATTTTTAAATTTCAAATTTTGTAATTTTAGTATTAATTTTATTTAAAAATTAATTTATGGAAAGAAAGAACATTTATTTAATTCAAAACTTAGTTAAAACTATGTATTTTATTTCAATTTTAATATGAAAATTTGAAACGATTTAATATTTTGCTGTACTTTAAAATGCAAATTATACTCGAATAATTATCTATCGTGAACATCTAAAATATCAATTTTCCATGTGGGTGGGAGAAACACATTTCCAAATACTAAACTCAACATACAAGATTCAACAAACCAATTTCAACATACCAAATTTAAAATATTCCTCACATTAACCATACAAAGCTAAAGCAAACAAATGACAAAAAGAAAGAATGAGATTTTTACATATCAAATAAGACTAAGATTCAAAAGATGAAAAATATTCACTATCCGTTAATGTCACATTGATTATATCGTCATTTTCATCATCGGGTGGAATATCCATAAAGGGTTTGTCGATCATTGTGGTAATCGAATGAGAGATAGATGAGTGAGGAGAGAGGTGAGGAGAACCTCTCGATATTGTGACAAATCACCATCCGTGCTTCGGTCGAGATCAATCTGTGAAAAGGACATATATGGGCGATGTGGCGAACGATTAATATAACTTTCGTCTTCCTGATCTATGTCCTTCAAGTCGTCCTCAAAAACGTCCCAATTTCCATATTTATGATATGCGTCCTTATTCTTAATTATACCTGATGTGTCCTTAATATTCTTTTTAATGGGAATAATTGGTACCCTAAAATTTGTTTCCGGGTCATACTCTTTATCTTGTATGCATTGTTCTTCATCCCAATTTGGCGCAGGTGTTACATCCTGTACCTGTTCACGATATTTATTTGGCTTGTGACAAGGTGACAATGATTCTATCTCTTTTTCCAACGGGCGTTTCCGTGGGCTAAGGCTATTATTGGATATCCCTTCTTCAGCGGTTGGTGAGGGTGGTGAATTGGAAATATGTGTAAAGATACTGTCGACGTCCGTAGATGATATTGTATATTTCCAATACAATTCGACTTTTTTTATAAATATCCAATACTACCGTTACATCCTCCTCCGCAAGATGATATCTGGATTGAATGTCACTCTGGAGGATATATCTGGACAGGATTTTTAGTTTGTAGAAATCGCCTTTTCGTGGTACATTGAATTTTTTGAAGACAGGTGCTGCTGCTAATTCCTAAAATGGATTCCACTGGTAATGCTAGTCCCCTGATCTCCATTTTTAAATCATGCCCAACCAATATATTTCCGAAGAGATGACGATGGATTGCATTTATTACCTCATATTCATCTGGTTGTCCTATGACATCCGTTTCGGTTATGCCATGGCAACCATCGCACCAATCATCTATGTGTGCGCGAGGCTTTGCTAACGTATTTAAAAAGATTTGTCCATTATAGTCCATGATAACAAAGGACACCACATGGAACATTTTGTGATCATCCTTCGCGAACTCCGCGTCGAAGAATCTTAGGCGACATTGTATTTCCGTTAGGGGCAGTACCTTCCTTAAAAAGGAAGCTCGTTGAGCTATTAATTTATCGCTAACGCGCAGATCTGATTGGATGCGAAAAAGGATTTTGTTTGGAATGGGTTAATGGTGTTGTTGAAAAGAAAATACTCGATATCGAATACGGCCACTCCTCGTGCTGGTAATATTCGGATATCATTTAGTTTCTCTTTTTCGTCCGTGTTTATATTGTCTGGAAATTGGATTTGTACTGACCTACGGATGGGTAAATTAAATTTTGACGAACCATCCCCGATGATGAGTGAGGAGGAGACTGCATGTATGCACATTCGTACTACTCTAAAGTGAGGATTGTTTGAGGTTGTCGGGATATTTTCCAGATATACCCCCATAATATCAGAGATGCGGAATAGTCTGGCACCGTTTACTTTTACGACTCGCATACGCTTTCCGAGAAACGATTATAAGTTATTGAACGTTCATTTGCTCTGATAGACAGAGCTTGAATTGGATCTGATTGTGTTTGAATCGGATTTGGTTATTTTTCTCTCATCTTCTGGAGGAATTGTTCCGCTTCTCTCGATACTGGTTTCATTTCTAAAACAAAAAGTAGATAAATTGTGTTCTTTTCAACACAATAGAAGATAGAAATATAAAAAATAAACAGATATACATGAGATTTAAAATCTCTATACTCATATAACATTTATATATGATTTTAGTACCTGTGTAGAATTTACGTACATCCCAGGTAGGTATTTCCCTAGGGATGTACGATACAAGTTTAAAGCCAAACGTTTCTTTTTGTATTTTTTATGTTTCTATAATTCCATATATTGCAAGAAGTAAAAACAGAACAACACTTATACCAAGTAATATGAATGGCCAGTGATGATGCTCATGGAAGTCATTATATATAACTGCTTTTGGTGTATGTTCCTCAAACGGTGTTTGTTTAGTTGTTATCACATATTCTGTGGTAGTTGTAACTTGTCTTTTTGTATTTGTCTCTTTAATGTAAGTCATTAATTTATGAATTTCGTCAGAATGTTCTTTTATCTGTACGTCTTGATGTTGTCAGTCGTCATATTTCGTTAGCTGTGGTTCCGGAAATTGTGCATAATAATGTATTTTAATTCTCCAACGTTTAGTAGTTATTATTTTAGTGTGATATTCATTTGAATTATTTGTTGATATGTTCCAGCTCAATTGTATAATAGGTACCAGATCTGTTTCGTAATAAATAAAGAGATTCATAATTGTAATGTTTTGTTTATTATTTATTGGTAGATTATTTGTTTTATTGGACTCATATGTTATACATGTTTTAATTCAAAATCTAAATTTATATGGGTTTTATTTATCAATTTTATTTTTGATTTAATTTTATTATTTACTATCTCCTTTTAAATATCTGTCTTTCTTTCTTTATTTACTCAAACTCTCTTATATATTTTATTTATTTATATAAAAATATAATTTTATATTTATTTTCATAAATATTCCAACTATGAAAATAAAATTTGTTTAATAATATTTATTAATTTATTTTTGTTTCTTGTTGCCTCGGAGAATAATTATTCAGAGACAGGAACACAACGTATTTTCGTTTTTGCGTAGAAACAGCGGTCACCGTGGAAAAATTGCTCCATTATATTGTAAACGTATTAATTTTTTGCTAATTATTTTAATAGAATAACTTAGAAAAAAATTACTTTTAGCCTAGTATTTTTGAAAGAAATTTTGCATTTAGTAATTTAAAAAAAAATTATCATTTTATTAAAATAATAGCATTTTTAAAAAATAAAATTTGTATTTTATTAAAAAGAAGCTTAATAAAAAAAATATCTGACAAAAAAGTTATACATTCTAAATCACCAATAAAAAAACGAAAAAACCAACTGTGTTTTTTGTTTAAATTTTCCAAAAAAATTTCAACTGTTTATATTATCGACGTCAAATTTGGTTTTTTTTTCAAAAAAAAACAACAAGTAGAAAATATACAAATTTGATAATAATAATATTCAATTATTTTTGTCAATTTTCCAACAACAACAACCAAATTTTAAATCGTTTTTTTTCTCTTTTTAGATGAAGCTATTATTTCCGATAAATCTTATTTTTTTCTTCATATTATCAATATTATTTGGAACGTTTATAAATGGCTCAAAAGACATTCCCAAACAATTGTTTTGTATCGATGAAGAGTGCAAAGAAACAATTTCGTCCGGTCGCTCCAGTAAATTGATAGATGCACGATTCGGCACTCTCACAACCGTCAAAACGTCTTTCGTGTTCAAAATCAAAGGCAAAAATGCGAACGCCGACAATCCGCTCTGGTTGATCGAGTACAACAATCTCCATGGATTCATCGACAGCTCGTTCGTCCGGGAGATCAAAAACAGCGTGAGGACCGACACGACAATCGTGCGCAATCCCCACTACACGGATCGATTCGCCGACGAGACCGAGGACGGCGAGGACGAGCGGGGGGCCGGGTCGGGGCTCTTCTCCGGCCGAGAACAATCAGACACGCCACAGCAACCAGAGGAACGCGAGCAACACGAGGAACCAGAAACCAATGGCGACGAAACCGAGAATTTCTCCGAGAAAAGTCATAAAAACTCGCCGGAAATCAATAAATCGATAAACGGAGGAATCGATAATCACACGAAAATCGATGGCGACAGTAAAACACCGAAAAAACCGAACGAAATTCCATCAAAAACCGACAATCAATCGATCGAATCTCCAACAAAATCGATCAATAATGAAAGAGAACGATCGGAAATTCCAGCGAAAACGAATGATATTCAATCGAATTCGAATCGGGACGAATCGAAAACCGACAATCAACCGATTCAGGTGGAACGAAACACTCAATCGATCGAATCTCCAACAAAATCGATCAATGGTGAACGAAAACAACCGGAAATTATCGATAAAACGAACAATCAGAAGCTGGACGAATCGAAAACCGACAATCAACCGATTCAGGTGGAACGAAACACTCAATCGATCGAATCTCCAACAAAATCGATCAATAATGAAAGAGAACGATCGGAAATTCCAGCGAAAACGATCGATATTCAATCGAATTCGAATCGGGACGAATCGAAAACCGACAATCAACCGATTCAGGTGGAACGAAACACTCAATCGATCGAATCTCCAACAAAATCGATCAATGGTGAACGAAAACAACCGGAAATTATCGATAAAACGAACAATCCGAAGCGGGACGAATCGAAAACCGACAATCAATCGATCGAATCTCCAACAAAATCGATCAATAGTGAACGAAAACAACCGGAAATTATCGATAAAACGAGCAGCTCGAATCGGGACAAATCGAAAACCGAGAATCAATCTCAAACGAAACCGATCAATATTGAACGAAAACAACCGGAGATTCCCGCTGAAACGAACGATATCCAATCGAGTGTGACTCGTGATGAACTGAAACCCGTTAAAAATCCGCCGGGAAATCAATCGAACAATCGAAACGACAAACCCCAAGAGAGCGTTCAATCGATCGTGAATAAAGCGCCGCCGAAATCACCGGACAATCTCCACTCGAATCCAATCCCATCTCAACCGGTCAATTCTGACCGCAACAAACCGAAATCGCCGCCACAGTCGAGTGTCGATGGAGACAGAATTGCAGCGGAACAGGCTCGATTGAAAGCGCTAGAAACTGTCGATAAGAAGCAAAACGTTCCATCGGATCAATTCCCGTCACGGCCCGTCAATGGCGATCACAATGAGCCGGTCAAAACGAGCGCCTCCCAATCGAAAGAATCTCGGCCGAAATCGGAACCCAGTGAAGCGGAAATAAAATCCCCGTCTCCAGACGGAAATCAATCAGACCAGGGGCCGAAAGATTCTCCTCCGAAGCCGCTGGAACCAGTCTCTCAGTCGATCGAATCGCCACTGGGAATATCGGAGAAGAGCGCGCTCGACCAATCACAGACTCGCCAATATCCCTCGGACTCGATTGTCAATGAAACGCTCGATAAACAGTCTCAACCAGTCGATGAAGACCGCGATCGATCGGAGCCAATCGACAAATCGGCTCAGATAATCGACGATCCGTGGCTCAAGTCGTCGACCCCTCCGCCGATCGATCCGCCCCCGCCGCCGTCTCGGTCCTCGCCGCTCTTCAAGCTGGCGGTCAAGCTCGACGCTCTGTCCCAGTCGCTCGTCAAGTCCGCGCTCCTCCGATTCGGATTCGACGACCGCAGCGACCTGCATCGATTCTCGACCACCTGGCTCCACATGCCGCTCGAGAGTCTCGTTTCGCTCGCCGCTCTGTTCGTCGTGTCGCTGTGGGTCGTGCTGAGTCCCAAAGTGTTCCGGTTCAATCGCGACTGGCGCGCCGAGCACTCGCGCCAGTCGCGCGTCGTCGCCGAGCTCGAATCGAAACTGCAATCGATCGAGGAAGTGCGACTGAAGCTGGCCGAGCAGAACCACAATTTCGAGAAGGTGATCGAGGAGTGCCGCGCCGAGACGACCAAGATCCAGGAGGACGCCCGCGACAGCAAGAACACGCTGCGCGCCGAGCTCGACCACGTCCAGACGCTCAACGAGACGGCGATCAAGAACCTGCAGATCGATCTCGACCACAAGTCGCGCCAGTGCGACTTGTTCGAGCGGGAAATCGTCGCCAAACTCGACGAAATCGATCGGCTGACGTCGGAAAACCAGTCGACCGTGACGCAGTTCGAGCACGACAAGTCCGTTCTTCGCGCCAGTATCGAGTCGCTGGAGCACGAGCTGGCGACGGCGCGCTCGGAGCGCTCGGACCTCGACGCGACACTCGCTCGCAGAGCGCGAGAACTCGAGGAACTGCAATCGATTATCGATGGGTTGAGACACGACTTGGACGAGCGAGACCAGTCGCTCAAGCAAATCGAGAAATCGATCGACACACTGCAGTCGTTCTCGAGCATGACAACCGATCAATTGATCGAGCAGAAATCGATCGCGTTGCAATTGACCAAGACCCAATCGGAACTCGAGGCGACTCTATTCCAAGCCAATCGATTGGAGGAAGATTTATCGGAGAAAATCGAGGAGATCGGTCGACTGAACGAGGCGAATAGGACGCTCGAAGAGCGATCGATCGAGGCGGAACAGGAGCGCTCGAGAGCCGTCCAGTCCAAAGAAGCGGCCGAGATGAAGCTGAAGGTACTGAGTGATTATTGGAACTCGAAGGAGGTCGAAATGACGAAGAAGTTGGGCCACTCGGTGGTCGAGAGCTCGCAATCGATGGACCAGGTCGAGCAGCTGCGCCACCGGATCGGCATCCTCGAGTCCGAGAACGAAGAGTTGTCCAAGACCGTGCTCAAGCTGAAGTCGGAGGTGAAGGAGGCGCACTCGTTCGCGAGCAGGTGCAAGAGTGACGCCAACGAGCAGATCAGCGAGCTGTTTGTGAAGGCGAGCGGCCTCGAGCGCAGGCTCGCCGTCGAGCAGGACGAGACCAAGAAGCTGCGCGCCACTCTGTCCCGCTACATCGGCCCAGTCAAGTCCCAGAATGCCGCCGTCACCAGTCTCAATCACACCACTCGAGACCCGAACAGGCCGCCGTCCAGACAGTCCGGAGCCTCGGAGCCTCCCAACGGGTCTCCGTTCACCCAGCCGCCTCAAATGCCGTTCCTACCGTTCTTATTCAACCCCCAGCCGCAGCAGCCGCAATATCACCCGCAGTTCCCCCAGTCGCCCAATCAGAACTCGTCGTCGTTTTCCGGCCGGAACTCTGTCAACTCCAAGAAATCCAATAATACTTAAGATTGTTGTCGCATCGTTATTCGGTCGTCTGTTATTTTGATTATTTCCACACACAAAGAAAATCGATTTTTAAAACACACAAAAGAAAATCCCGAGAGAAAATAGCGTCTTTTGTGAATGTGATAATTTGTTTTTTTTTCATTATGGGAAAATCGATGATGTTTTTTTGGCACTTGTGGTGTCAGTTTTGTCGAGTGCCGATAGCTGTGTGTGTGCGCGTGTGTTTGAACTTTTATTGATTGTTTATTACAAAAATAAGGAAAATTAAACACAAAAAAATCATTCTAATTGATTGTGGAAAAACGATCAATATGGTTAGTGGACCGAGATTATTCTATTAAAATCATACATGAAATATAGGTACATACAAATTGGAAACGTTAAAATCATTCGACAAGTACAACTTAAAGTGGTACATGACGTTTGGCCTCAAATAAATAAACAAATGAAAAATTAATCATTTTGTATAAGTAACAATATAACAATATTTTGAAATAATAAAATATTTACCAAAAAAATTATATAATAATAATATAATCTTTAAAAAAATTAATTTTTTATGATTTGATTTTTAATTTAATTTTTTTTATTATTTTTCATAATTATTTATTTCATAATAATATTTTCGGTTATTTGTTGATGGGTCCCCAACAGTTTAAGAATATAGATTAATGTAATAAATTAAACTTTAAACGTGTGTTGGGTACTTATTTTTGTACAATATGAAATTCTGATAATTTTTAATTATAATTTACGACTCGATCAGATGATCATAATGAGTTCACTTATTGTTTCGTTATTTTTAATAATTATTTATTTATTGGAGGCCAAACGGCGGAGTCCAAAGCGGTTGCTCCCAAATTATATTTAATTTCAATTACTGTTTTTGAGTATTTTTGAACTTTTTCATGACTGACTTTTGTGATATTTGACATCGGGAAGCGGGTACGCGACTTTTTGGCCAATCAAGTTTTTTATTTTTATTTACTAAAAATTTAATAATTTAAAATTGCTAGAATAAAAAAAATTTGAAGACATATCAATGTTTATTAATCATTAAAATAGCGAAACTTAATTAAATGATAAATTCGACCCAGACACAATAGTCTGGATTCTATTGTATAAAGTTTTATATTTGGTTCGTCTTTCTGTCGGTCCATCACCTCAAATTAACTACAAGTGAAGCTGATCGTTTTCTTTTTGAACATTTTTCAATCAAAAAATAGATTTCCAAATTGAAGAATGATCTATTGCGACTGAAGATGTCTATGTGCCACTTCAAGAAAATTGTTATTTCGATTATCTCTATAGAGACAGTGTTTGAGAAAATACTGACCAAATTTCAGGATTAAATTTTGTATTGACGAGAACTTGCAATATAGTTATCTTTTAACCAATCTGATACGGGAAACAAGCGATTATCGATATTGGAAAATAGAGTTTCAAATGATTCAACGAGGTCTTTCAATAAAAAAACATTCTTTAATCTTTATATATATATATGTATTACCAAAAAAAGAACTATGGACGTTTTCATATTGTTATTATCAACTACAGTTGTTAGGCAATAATTTTAAACTTTATCTTAACCTTTTAAAGATGGCTATATGATCCCGTGGACCGAATTAGACCAATTTATAGATGGTTCGACCTAGTGAGTTACCTTTTGTAATTTGAGCTTTCTGGGATAACGGGAAGTGTTTGGTTTTGACGGCACTCAAATGATGCATCCAGAACAATATGGGTGCAAAAATGCATGTTTTTTTCCATAATTAAGACATAAGGTGTATGACGATCTCCCCCTGTATTTAGCGCCGAAAATGTTGTGTTTCAAGTTTCATATTATTTCTTTTTTCTGGTATAATGCTAATATTGATCAGTAATTTTTCCATTGCGTCATCATCCAACAACTGAATAACCTTTGAATACTGAGGCTTTTTCCCTTCTTTTTATATACTTGATTTCATGTCATTTTGTCCTGTGTCGAGCTACATTTTGCGATTTTAATCCACCTTCCATGATGCTATGGAGCTGAAATTTTCAAGGAAATTGTATTTTGCTATAGCATATCGATTGAACAAATTAAATGATTTCAAAAAGTTAATTTTCGTTTTGCAAAATTCGTTTTACAATTATCGAAAAATGTTTAAATTGTTTTTTTTACAATTTTAATCCACTTACATTGATGTTATCGAGCTGAAATTTGCAGGGTAGTTGTATTTTGCTATAACGTATCGATTGAACTGTCTTTCCAAATCATCTGTCACCACTTGATCAAACAAAAAAAATGAACAAAACACATTATATCCCAATTTTTATCTCACCAATCGATAAAAATCGACAAATAAAAATCGTTTTTAATGCATTCAATATAAAGAAGTTTTTTAAATTTTTTTAAAATGAGGTTCATCTTTAACCTCTTGATCAGTGTCATTTGACTCCATTTTGCCAGACACATCCTAATTAATAAAAGAACTTCTATATATAATTTCTTCAAAAAAATATTTTTGCATTCGACATCCCTGGTTCCCCGTTAGTGTTAGTAACCTCGCCTTTATTAATCAAAATCAGGTGGAATTACGATTAAATCTGTACAAAAATTTCTGTTTCGCTCAACTTAATCAAATGTTTATTGTATGGTTGGAAATGTATATTGTCTTTTCTGACAATACGTTAAAAATGAGGATAAAAATTATTTCACTAGTAAAATAAGTCCTATACTCTTTATTCAAATTGCTTCAACTGACTGTAATGTTCAAATCAAAATTGCGTACTGAGAGCACTCTGATAATACAATCAAATTAACAAATACTGTAAATGACTTGTTAAATAAAAATAATGTTATCGATATAATATACTGACAACTGAAATAATAATTGTCGTTAAATAAACAATTTCAGCCAGTTTTTTTCAGTTTTGAAAAAGATATTTTTAAGCACATAAAATCCTGGCTGCATCAATTGAGTCGGTCAATATTTGAGAAGCCGTAACTTTTTACAACAGTATCCAATGTGTCATTTGTTCATGGGTTGTAGGCATCTAAACGTAAGTAATACATTTTAAAAATGAGCTTCTCCGGAATTACAGTTATGATTTTAAAAAATGTTGAAATTTTGACGATAAAGGTTGTCTTTTTCAGAAAATCATAAAAATGTTTGATGCATTTCCAATTTTTTGATGATTCATTTTATCTATTTTTGAGATGTTCTCTAACTATTTGATACGTTACTTTTAAGTTCTAGTGATTTATGTATATATGATTTGAGCCCTGTTGAATCCTTTACTTTTTTCTTTTACTTTCTCTGATACATCCCGGCTTTAATGGGTTAATATGTTAAAATGTGACAAGAGTAACTTTACTCAAACTGTGTAATCTAAAAGTGAATGAATGACCTTAATGCAATGATTTTTTGCAACTATTAAAAAAATATTTAAATAACATCAAATATTAAGTGGAATTGCGCCTGAACTAAGTATACTAATACCATATGCATATGTACCTTATTTTATCAAAAAACTTTTAAATAGTAAACCTTTCTCTTAATTTTAAATGCTTGTTTAACCTGAAATTTTCAAATTCCCTGATGAATATCATTTTTATTTTATTCTTCCTTACGTGTACCATAAGTTTTAAAAGTTTTGTCTATAAATAATTATGTCTGAAAGTTAATAATGTATACACTTTACGTAATGTACAGCTAGTAGGAGAATAAGTTATTTCATGTCTATTCCCTTTAGGTATAAATTAAACAAAGAAAATGAAAGAAATTTTCAATGTGTTGAATTATGAAAAAAATCAATAATAATTTCAAATTTCAAGAAGGATTAAAATAAGAATTTTGCATTTATATTTACTCAAATGACAATTGAACTACATTGGATATCGGCTAATAAATTTTAATACAAACTGGAAATAATTTTTCATTTGACATAATATTAGTTAATTCTACACGAAATTTTTATTTATTTTACTTAAATGTTTAGATTAGCCACAAAGTTCAATAAAAATATTTGAATTGCAAATAAAATATAAAAAAATGATTGTGTTCATTCAGCACAGAATATTAACTGTACGATTCTTTAAGAATTTAGAATTGTGCTTGGAATTTAGTTACAGATGTGCGTCAGTGACTGCGCGGACTTAACAGAATTTCTTGTACACACGTGTACACCATAAATATTAAGAAAAATATGTAAAAATTATTTAATTAAACTATAAATGTGTCATTTAATGACTTTAATTTTTTTATATATATCGATATTTATAATTGGATTCAGGTTTTTTATGCCCATCTTTCTGTAAAAATCTTGATTTTTATAACTCAAATTTAATTAAAATTGATTATAATTTTTAGATAAATGTTTAACAAGATTTTACTAACTTATACATCTTAAATTATCATTTGGTTCTAATCTTAGCTGTTTCAAGTAGTAATTATAAAATGCATTATAATTTAAAAAAAATTATGGCTTTATACATACTTTATGTATTAGAATAAAATCAAAACATAATTGAATTACATATTGTGTTACAACACGAAGTTTTGTTACATTGTACTGTTTAAATTTATTGCCTGTTTAAAAATTTAATCCCCAAGCTAGATTTTAATGAAATTTCCCCCTGTGCCAAGTTTTTTTGTTAATTTGGATTATATTTCATAAAAAAATATTGGTGCGATTGGAGTAAAATCTAATAAAACATCGAAGGAGATAACAGAATAAAAAAACCGTTCAGTGTGTGAGGAATATTTTAAATTTGGTATGTTGAAATTTGTTTGTTGAATTTTGTATGTTGAGTTTAGTATTTGGAAATGTGTTTCTGCCACCCAGATGGAAAATTGATATTTTAGATGTTCACGATAAATAATTATTCGAGTATAATTTATATAATT
>MQRK01172066.1:8036-30410 GCA_001938485.1 Girardia tigrina
ATATATATATATATATGGGGATAAAGGGTTAAATATAATAAAATTGTTAATCTATTTTTATAATTTGATTTTTTAAATTACAAAAACCTGAATAAAATTGAATTTTAATTTATAAAACAGTTAAGATTCTACCATTTAAAAGTTTATAACTTTCAAAGTAATAAAACAAAATTTATTAAAAGTAAATTTAAACTTTTTGTATTCTTTAGAACTTGATAAGAAAATATACATAATTCTTACTTCCGTATATTTTTCCACAGTCTGGTTTCATCTTCAGATTCTTATCTAATGTAAAAATATGTCAATTTTTCATTCAATACACAAATTTAAATCTATTTAAAAGTCTAAGACAAAATAAATCTTCATCAATTATGATAAAATATTAGCGCTGGCAAAAGTTCGTGCCCTATTTTGAAAAAAAAGGAATTATACAATTTATACTATAAAATTAAAGATAATGTAAGTAGGGGAAAATGTATGTTCGTTACCACCACCGGGGGTCACTCGTTACCATAGCAACGGTTCCGACTCACTTGGAAACGCTTCTGATTGGTTCCTGGTACCCTAGTAACGATCGCGATTACTTAAAACGCTTCTGATTGGTCAATAATCCACTAGTAACGGTCGCTATCACCATAGCAACGGTTCCGATCCCCCTAGCAACGGTTCCGATCACCTTAGCAACGGTAACCAAGGTCTTAGTTACCATAGCAACGATAACCGAGGACATTTTTCATTAGCAACGGATACAGTGATTCAAGGAAATTATAACCATGGTAACGGTTACCGAATCCATAGCAACCGTAGAAAAAAGTGCTAATCGATAGTGCACATTGTGCCGCACATTTTTAAAAAATCAATACATAAAATTTTTTAAAAGTGCTGGTGTCAAAAATCGATATCATGTGTTTGATGCACATTTCGATTCTTTATCTAAATGTGCAATTAGAAATTTCATATATTGATTACTTTTTCCTATAATTAGCTTAATGTGTATATTTACACAAAAAGCACAGCGATTTTATAATTAAAAGGAAGCAGAATATCAAAAATGTGCTCATGCACTTGAATATGAATCCATTTTTATACGTACATTCAGATTTCATGTCAACATTTTCGAAAAATGGCTGAAATATCGATTTTTTCGTATATATCTGAAACCCCTATGATATATATATGTTATTTACCATTGAACAATACCTCATAAATTGCCTAATGTACCCCATCAACAATCATAAGTACCTTGGTTACCGTAACCAAGATAAATAACCTTTTATCTGATATGTAAAAACTACATGCATAAAACTTCTATTATACTTAAACCGTGCATAGACATTATACATAACATCTATATAATCTGCTAAAGTACATGAGCCTAGGCATCAACTATCAAAGTACCTTGGTTACCGTAACCATGATACATAACCTTATAAAAACCTATAATACACTTAAAACATGCATAGGCTTTCTAGACAACAAACATAAGAACATGCACTTGTTATGCATTCATCATGCATTTGTTATGCATTCATCATGCACTTGTTATGCATTCATCATGCATTTTTTATGCATTTATCATGTCAACAAATTGCATTCCTAATGTCAATATAATGCACAGTTGAATATTTCATATCTTATATCTTATACATTTTTATATTACATATTTTATGTTATATAAAAAAAAGTTATTGTTTATAAGGTTTTGAAGGTAGACATGTATAACATGGTTTTTTATGACAAACATTTTTTTAGATGACATTTCATATATAACAAATATATAGCATATGTACAATATAAACAAGGTTTTGAATGAAGATAAATATTCGTAACCATATATTTTAAACACAACATAAATAGTTACAAAATCATTGAATATGTATACAAATTGATAGTTTTCAACAAACAACTTAACAGGATAATAAATCTGAAATGTCACATTGGTCAGATATCAGTCTTTGACATGTTTCCTTCAATATCAGGTTTAGTGCTAATTCGGGCGCCATTTGTTCCATCTCTATATTACGAACGTTTTATAGGACATCCGTCGTTATGTTTTCATGACCTAGATTCACCTCTTCTAATATCTCAACCATCATAGAATATATCGAAGAGATGGAATTGTTTAAGCGTTAATTGTTGGAGCGTTTCTATCATCGGTGGGAATGGTTGCATTTTCAGATTTATATTCGGCGTTGATGAGGGAGGGAACAATAATGAACCTTCCATGAATTCACAGTTGATTGCCGACATTCAACAGAACTTGTAGAGCATAGCACGGGCTTTCTAATTGTATATAACACTTCGCCAAACAACAAAAAGTCCTTGTAGAACGGCGGGAACAACCCAATATTTTTTTACGAAAAACCAATAAGTTTTTTATCTATAATATATAAGCTTTTAGATCCCTGGATGAAAATTGTTGGGAATAATGCAGGTTTAGAATAGATTATATAAATATTTTTTTGATTTATTTATTTATTACACTTCTTTTATTTCATTGTATAATTTATTTTTCAAAATCGGACACGAACTTTTACCTCAACCTAATAGTTTATTAAACAATTCGGAATGTGAGGAATATTTAAAATGTTTTATATTTTGTGTTTGAATGTTGCGTGTTGATTTGGGATTTTTTTCTCTCCTACAGAGATGGCTGATTAATATTTTAATTCTTATAATATAAAACTAATTTGTTTTAGATTTATATAAAATATTTAAATTTATTTAATTTAATATAATTGTAAAATTTTTAATAATTTGATAAATTTTATATTAAATTTTTAAAGAAATAAATTGTATTAATATTTTAAAATAATAAATATTTATTTTAATTTTAACCAATGCAATTTGTAGTAAATATTTTTAGAGATTTTTCAGATCCAAATTAGTTCAGATATTCGGATAAGGTTACGATTGTACGTTAAGGTTATTAATTGTACGACGCAAAATTACGAAAGTTTCGATAATATTTGTGATAGTAATAAGTGTCGAAAATCATATTAGTGTTCTTAATACGGATATATTTCAGTTATAATATGTTAGGTTACTTTACTTAGTAACTTAAATTAAAAGAATATTAATTTATTTTAATCGTCCTCTAAAACTTTAAATTCTATTTTCATATTAATTGTTAACAACGAATTAAATTATATATTTAATCCTCTTTTAATTCTCTAAATGTAATATAATTTATGGGATAGAAGTAAAAGGGTAAAAAAGTCCTTGTGATGACCCTGTTACAAGAGGTATTGTAAAATATATTGTAAGATATATCGTTGACAAATGTGAATACAATTAAAGACTTTATTATTAATTAACTTCATAATTATTGTAAATTATTTTTTTTTGATTTTTTTCCTCTTATTATCTAATAAATTTATTGAAAGATTTGTAAACTATTGTTTGATAAATTATTATTTCATAAATAAATATTTAAAGAACAAATATAAAACAGTATTCTCTTTATACCCGAGACACTGAAATGATGATTATTGATAAACAAAATTATAAATCTGTATACATTATTATTATTCAGTTCGATGTCTAATTGTTTATACTCGAATGTATTTTAACAAATCGCTAATACCATCCACAGAGTCAAACCGTAAAAGTACACAATTCCGAAACGAAAATATTCAAATTGTACAAACACAAAGCGGATAAAATAATATTACGGACATATAAAACTTGTTCAGTGACAGTGAAAAGTTGCACCTAAAAATCAATGTTGTTTATTGATTGCTTGCACTTTTAGCGTTCTCACCTTAAATAGAACAAATCCGGTCTCTTACGGAGGTCCACACAACCAAGAGGTAACTTGACATTTATAAATGCAGCACAACTAGGATCAACCGGTCTTTGTGTATTATCCATTTAACCATTACACTTTGCTTGCACTTACATATATCTGTATTTGTGTCAATTAATGTCGCACGCGTTGCTTGCTAATGTTAATTCAATTTCTAATTAGATTGCCAGTTTTACAATGCGCACGACCTAACTGACAAATCAATTTATTTATAGTTTTTTGTTGAAAATCAATAATTTTTTATTAGGAACAATAAAGTGCCACGGATACTTATGCTTTTTTATAAAAATTATTTTAATACTAAACGCTAAAATTAATTAAAAAATAAATAAATTTTTAATACTTAAATTTAAATTTACGAACTGTATTTATAAAAAAAGTGTTTTTAATTTAAATTATTAATTAAAATCATAAAGAAAAACGATACCTATTTTTGTGTTTCATAATGACTACGTTCAAAACTTAAAAAATCATTTTTTTAAAATTAATTATTATTTATTGTAATAAATAAAACATTAATTATGTATTTTAGTTAATAATGAACATTCATTTATAGTTATTTTTAGGTCAGAAAAATATATTTCTTAAAATTTTAAAACTTCTTTATTGAAAAATATAACAATCTTTACTTTATATATTAAGATACTTTAAATGATATTCAATGATATTTTACGTTATTATCGAGGTAACGGGCACTTCATTTCCGTCAAATGGAAATACTAATATTGATTATTTGGGCTGATACCAAACTCATAACCTACAAAAAGATTTTAAAATTACTTCAAATAATATCATCAGGCTATAGTTAATTATTTTTTATAAAAAAGAACACTTTAAACTATAATATATTTTCTAAGTTAATGAATCCTATTTAGATAACTTTCATGAAAATTTCTATAAAATTTGATGAGAACTAAAATGATTTGCAGGGGCGGATTTAACGGCTATCAAACCTGGTGGTCGCTAGGGGCTCCGAGATTGTTTAAGAATAAAATTGTGTCATTGTAATTGATCCTACTTTGTGAAATTATTTTGATTATATTACAACATTTCAACATACAAGGCATCATGAATTTCTTCCAAGTCATTCCGAAGAATGCTGTGACTTCAGTCACTTCACCTAGTGACATTATTTCTGCTACTATGTCATCAATCTGTGCTACTACATACATCTCTGATACTATACAATCAATATATGTATCCATGGAATTTAGAAACCTGTTTTAAAGGCCTTCTACTCGATCGATTTTCTTCAAACTTTGCACACTCACTCATTCTCGATGACAATAAATGATCATGTAAAGATTTAATCGAAAAAAAGTTTTTAAGATCCCAAAATGGGAAAAAACGGAAAATTCGGAGTTCCCGAACAATATTAATTGCAAGATGTTTTTTTAATTGAAATTTTTTAAATTTTAAAATCTTTGTTGGCAAAGTAGAGTTCTGTCTGCATACAGTATGCATATAAAAAATTTAATTTTTTGATTTACTAGTTTAAGAATCGGATCATTATATTATTAATTATTTAAATTTATTTATTTTAAGTTTCTATAAATATAGCCGCATCAAAATTATATAATATTCGAGGATAAATATGAAAAAAAATAAAATAAATATATTTTAGACTATCAGTAACATGGTTTTTGCAAGATTACTAAATTAATTTTAATTAATTTTACATTGTCAATACTTTTTGGAAGCCGATATTTTTACAGAGAAAAGAGCATAGATTGTTGTCTAATATGAGTTGGAATTGAAATAAATCGACATCGTAGCACGTGTTGATGTTTCCCAGACTGTTATGTCACACATATTGAAGAAATGTTTCAAGTAATTTTCATTCTGGTCAATCACAAGCAATAATGGTACGGATGTGAGTATCTGCCATCGCTAATAAGCTATTAAAAAACTAAGTTCTCAGCTGTCTTCTCCATCTACTGTTCGAAACATTCCACAAAGGTTACGCGATGAATTCAACGTTAAAGCTAGGAAGCCTTCAGGAAATTAACTGCTCTCGAAAAAGAATGAGCATGGCATATTGACATTCTATCGCAAATATTGACACAATCACCCTATGAGTGAATTTTTCTTTTATTCCTGAGAGAGTTAATTTCATGAGTTCAAATACTTTTACAACTAAGTCCAAAAACCATCTAACGCACGATTTTAGTTATAGCATACCCAGGCAAACGTTTGGCATTTCCTTCGGGGTCCTTCTCGGGATCTGGAACTATGCAGTTCATGCTTTTAAAAACCATTATCACTGTTGACAGTTACCTTTATATTCTCTATAAATATCTTAAAGGATGAATGCAGCATGTAAAGTAAACACATATCAATATGACTGTACTCCATGTATTCAGAGGAGAAAGGTCTGAGACTAACTCTAAGCAAAGAACATTGTTGTCCTTGCAAAGTCTGTTGTTGCAAAGTCTGGACCTAATTTCCATAGAGAACTTGTACCACACGACAAATATAAAAGTTATTACTTTTCAGGAAAACAGCATTTCACATTTTAAAGAGATAACTGTATTCTAAAGGACAATTATATTATATACCACTACAGTAAAATAGTAAAAGACTTCAACACTAGAAATACACCAACGGATCTAAACTCAATTGAGAATCCATGATCACTGTTTAAACATCTGATTTAAATTATTATTTCTCTTCCAATTAACTTAAATAATTTTTGTCTAATAATTATGAGTATATGTTTTCCAGGGTTACATCAAACAGCCTAGATTGATGTTTTATTGTGTTGATAAAAAGACTTGATCTAAAAAATTGTACATGTTAAGATAAGTTATGAACTAAGTATGTCATAAACTTAGGAAGTAAATATTTTTCTAGAGAATTGGTAAAAAGTAACAATCCTTCATGCTCTAGTTTATTCCCAATTCTTTAAATTATGTATCTGTAAATTCTTTTCTTTAGCATTTATTATTTAGCTCAGAATAAGGTGAGAGTTTTGGGAGTTTGTGTTACAAACTACTGAATTTCTAATATTATGTTTCGACCAGAACAAAAACTCAATATTCCTTATAATTTCAATTCAATTCTAACATAAATTCAATTCAACCTCTTTTAATTTCATTTGATAAAGTTATCAATATTAATATACATTACAAAAGTATTAAATTCAAGAAAGATGTTATAGCATTAAACATAGTAAAACTAAAACTTGCACAACAACAAATGTGTATATGATATTTCTCAATCATATTCTCCCCACAATTTTTATAAAATTTTAACTCTACAGTTCTGCAACATCCTGCAATATTGATTACACTTGAAATAATATTTTTTTCTACAAATAGTGACATTCTCCAAAGTAGAACATAGGTAATTTCAGTTATAGTCATAAATTGACCCTATTTTAAAAATCATTGTCCTTTAATAAACAGAATTTTTTTAGATTGTGTTGTACCAATAAACAGTTCAACAAGAACAAGAAATGAAAGCAGATTTACTTCCCAAAATCGATCCCGTCTATTCAATAAGAAAGTACTTACCAAACAAAAAGAACAAACAAAAGTATAGAAATATATTTTTTGACATATTTTATATCATATTTCAGATAAATTCATCAATATGATTTTTTAAAATTAATTACAATTAAATTTGTGAGTTGTTAATTTATAATTATTTTTATCAAATTCAAAGATATAAATATTATTGTATTGAAAATTCTACAATATTTATAATAATAAATATTTCAGTTCAATCCGAACATTTCAAGATGTTTCTCATGGAAATTTTCTTTCAGAAAAATAATATATATTCTTATTTTATCAATTTATTTTAGTAATATTCCAGGGAGATTCTACTTTTAGTAAATAATTATATTTTGTATTGACTTTATTTTACTTAAATTGTGACATTTATTTATCTTCCTTCCTATAAAATTTCAATTCGCCAAATAATTTATAAAAATTATTAATTTAAAATTTTAACAAAAATTAAATAATTATGTAAAACAAAAAAGTATTTAAAGTTTAAAAATCTAAAAAAAAGAAAAAGTTTTTTAAAAACTAAAAAACTGTATAAATTAAAATAAACAAAAATTGTAAGTTAAAAAGTTTAGATTAATTAAAACCAAAATATTTTTTAAAAAGAAATATTTAGTAAAAATTTTAAAATAAGAAATAAGGAAGTTACACTCATTAAAAAAAAACAATAATTCGGGTAAAACTTATATAGAACGAAATTATTTTGAAAGAAATGAAAGTAAAAGTCACGTTAAATGTTTTTAAAAAAATTAGTAAATTTCAGAGATAAATTTTTATAGTGAAAGTTTAATAAAAATATATAAAAGTATGTTTGATTTTAAAGAAAATTTAATAAATGGATTTTGGTGAAGTTATTAAACTGAAGAAGAAATTTGCTTAAATTTGGCTGTAATTTTCATAAATATTTTTTTTGTAAAATTATGATTTCTAATCCTGACTTATCATCGAAAATAATGTAAATGGAATAATCAATTTGTATTTTTAAGGCTTACTTGTTATTAATACATTAATAAATAATATAATAGTAGAATTCATATAATCCGGACTAATTTTTCAATCCCTAATGAAAGTATAAATAATTTATAATAAAAATTAGTTCTACCTGGATTTTTTAATATAAATTAATTTTAAGTTTTCGTTAAATACTTCATTTAGTTTATTTATTTTAATTTTTTTAACGCTGTTTCAAATTTTGAAGGTAATTTAAGGCATTGAAGGCAAAGTACTAAATAACTCAATCCTAAATAAACAGTCACTAATAGAGAAACCAGAGGGTGGATTAAAACTCTTCACAATCCATGAGTAGAATAGACCTTTTTGTTTTGCAATCTTAACAAATTGATGTCAAAACTAAAATATATTTTAACCTCCAAACTTTATTTTTCTATCAGTAACTTTATAATAAGGTACGATTAATCTACAAAAATAAAGAAGCTATAGAAAACTAGAAGAAAAGTAATTCTTAGAAAGAAATAAAGTCAAGATTTAACATTTTCAACATCCAATATATATGTCCTTGATACCGGACATTTATTTTTGTTACTTCCTAAAAATTAAAAAAATCAACGTTTAATCATATAATAAAAGGGTTAATAAATTAAATAAAATCCCTACTTTCAATAAAGTTTAATACAAATGTTTTTACTATTATCACGTTTTTTAATATATTTAAAAAAACTAATTAATTCTTTTAACATTATAAAAGTTCTAAATGTAACTTTAAGTTATGTGAAGATAATTTTATAGTCTTGTAAAATCCAAATTATTATTATCAATAAACAGATTACCTATCTGGACGAGAGGGACCATGTGAAGATTATAAAAATCTAAAGGGGTTTGATTTTTCTTTGACATTTTATGATAGTGGTCTTCAAAATATTTCGATAGCACACACGGAATTATAATAGTAAAACCAAGACGCATCCCACAAAAAAATTATTTGAATTCACAAATATTTATTTAAAATATTTAGTTTATTTAAAAAATATAAAGTAAAATATACAAAAAATGTTGTTCAAGAAAATTGAAATATATAATTCCAAATACAATATACAATTTAATGACTGAATATTTTGCAATCGAAGTGTTGCTTAAGGTCCGGGATCCCAGAGTTAACATATTTTAATCGTGGAATTCTGATAGTGTACTTTTTGGATAAAAATAAAAAAACTTTATTAAAGTTAATTGACGATTGAACTATACATTTTGTAATACTTTATAAAAAAACGGGATCTCTTTTCTTCATTATAATAATATAACCTGAGCATAAATAATGAAAGTTTTACTCACAAAATTTTATTTCTGTTGAAGAACTCATTAATTAATGAAAATAATTCTTCCTTAGTGCATCTACAGTTGAAGAGCTTGAAACATAATAGTTCTTCTTGAACTTAATTATTATTTAAATATCATTAAAAAATTAGGAACTGGCCATGAAAACTCCGTCAGTATTTTTTCCAAATTACAAAGCAAAATTTGTGCAAGAAATTATTGTCTCCTTTAGTCCTTTATATCTTTTGCAATGACTTATATTTACGTTCCGACAGTATTTGGAGATAAATGTATGCGTAATTAAGCGTTTGTGCTATTTCTTTGCTCTGCACGATGTACCTCATTTTTTTACATTAGGTAAAACTAAAGTTTCCCCAATAATATGCGACAATCGATCTTTGGTTTTGTTAACTTTCCATGATTTGATTTAAGAACATCGTATATTTTTCAAAATTTATATTGATTAATTTTTTTGTTGCAGTTGTTTAGTTTTCAGACGTCGTGTTAAAAGTCTAAAAACATAATACAAACATCGATCTTTGTTCATCATTTACAATATTATGTGAATCAATATTTAAAATATTCTTGAGAATATTTTCGAATTCTTGTGAGCATATTCCTGCTTGGATTTAATTTCACACCATCCTTATTTTCTGACGTGTTTGGACTAGTATTTAATGCTCTTATGCAGAAATATCAATTTGAAGCAGTTTACCACTTTTCTTATTTAACCCATTATTCATTTTATTAGGTTTTCTACAAATTTGATTTAATAGTTCTTAACTCTTATACCGCAATTCCCGACACCAATTAGTTCCCATTCTTCGCACACTTATAGACTGCTAATACTGACTGTTTTTGGTAGACTATAAAATATATATTATTAGTAAAAAAAAACAAAAAATCAAAAAAGTATTCGGCGTCAGGCCTTGGTAATGGCGATAGGTATAAGACGATATAAGGGTTAATTTAATATTAATTTCTAATTTCTAAAATAACAAAAACTTAAAAAAAAGAAAGCGTTAGTATAATTATAAGATTAATCTAAAAATACAATAAAATATATTGTAATGAAATTGGAAAAGTTTTATACAAATCAAACAAAATCCCTAAAATTAAAAAAAAATCAAAAGAAATGTTAAAAACCAAAAAAATTTAATGTTAAACTTACTAAACATATCTTTATAAACATATCGAGTCTGATCGAATAATAATTGTAAATTTTCATGATGATTTGTTAGTTATGGAGTTAGTTAAAATTGTCATCTTACTGAAGAAGTTAAAAATGAAGTCAAAAAATATTCTGAACTTGCAGTGATCTCTAGTGGCCTCACTAAAATCCTTCAACCACTTGATCTATCAGTTAATAAATCGTTCAAATCTAAGCTAAAGATATATTGGGAAAATTGTATTATCAATGGTTGTCACATTTACAACAAAACGGGGAAAATCATCAGAAATATACTATTGGATTGTTAAAAGCTGGAAAGATGTTACACCACCGTGTATTAAAAATGGATTTAAGAAAGCAGGGATTCAAACTTATGATGAAAATATCGATGGTGATGATGATTCTGAAATTGAAACTGGAAGTGAGGATATTGATTTACAAGAAATCCAAACGGAATTTTTGCACATTTTCGAAACATATGAAATAATAGATGATGAAGATTTTGATGGATTCGAGGAAATCGAATAATTTTAAAATAAAATTATTGGTTTTGTTTTTATATATTGATGTTTTTATTTTTATATAAGTCGCACACATAAGTCGCGTATAAGTCTAACCATTTTTTTTTAATTTTCTTAGTTTTTTTTCATATAAGCCGCGGTTTATAGTCCGATAAATACGGTAATAATGATATAGAAATATTTTTGGTATGAGATCACTTTAATGTAAACTTTGTCAATTAATCAATCTTGGTGTCTTAATTGTAGATTAAAACGAAATTAAATAGTCAAAGTTTCTAAAATTTCCAACAAATATTTAAAATTAGTAATTGTTTTGATTTAATTAGTAGTTTACAAAATAAATAATTAAACAAATACAAACTTCAAATGTTAAAGAGCATCTAATTTCTTTTCATTTTATGATTTTAACAATTAACTGATTTTAAAACGAGGAAAATACTTTTTTTACGTTTCTTTCGTTGATCACCCAAAATTCTCAGTACTTCCCTCTTTCAAAATGCTTGTTATAAAGTTTATATTTCACGATTTAGCTTAGTAAAAGCATTATTTGGTTACAGAATTTCTAGAAAACATATGTATTAGATGCTTAGCTCTTTTAACATTACTCTCATACATTATAAAAAAAATAAAAAATGTCTAGGTTCTGTTGGTTCCTTTTCTATTGTACTCATTGTTGCATGCCAAGAGAATTCATTAAATTCTTTAATTATGGAATTCGAAAAAATGTCATAAGAATTTTTAATTACACAAATCACGACATGTGTGTGGAATTTCACGTGAAAATAATAATAAACCTTGGAGTAAATGTGAGGTAAGTGTAGAATGACCTGCTGGAATATGGTGAAATCCACTCATCTCATGTCAACCCTCATTAACAATGAAAAAAATTTGAAGAAAAAAGTATTAGCACTTGTTGAATAGAATCAAAGTCTCTCTATAAATATAATTTGTACCATCGCGTGAAGTGGTCCGATAAATAACGGTCAATCATAATTGTGCTGTATGGGTTCTAATAAAATTCAGTCTTAAAAAAGAGAATTGAAGCGAACTGTAGTGATGTCAACTAGAAAAAAAGTCTTTGGATAAAAAACGTCTGTACGTTGTGTAGAATAAAATTTGGGTTTCTTTTGATGTAGTTTTGAAAAAGCTTAGGGCAATATCTGTTTTTTTTCATTGAGATAAACCCCATGCCTGTCGTCTTTCTCGAAAGATTCTGTTTTAACTGATTTTTACTTAGATAATGAAATTTTGTGTGACCGTGACATCAGTCAGATAGACAGCGAATGCTCATTACTATATCAACTTTCTTTACGAAACTAGTTAAAAATGAAACAATGGTCGATCAAACCAAGCAAGATTTAAAGTCAGTCTTGTCCAATTTTTAATGAGTTTCCCCAAGAACGATATTCACCGGAATCCAAAATGTTCAACCGTGGCTATTTTCGTTAATGAAAAAAAGCTTGGTAAAGCAACTTTCTATAATAAAGAATGGGTGAAAAATTCAACACTACATATCTTACAAGTCATATACGAAACTACTCTCACATTTACAAACAAAGCTTTCGGATCATTTCCATTTTATGATTGGAGATTATGTTATTTTTGTTTATTTCCAAATTAAAACAAAACAAAAAATTATAACGAAATACCAAAATATTCCTCAAACTTATTATGTACAGTATTTTAAGTAAAAGATAAATTAAATATTATATATATATATATATATATATATATATATATATATATATATATAATTATATATGTTGTTTTATGTTTTTTTACTTTAATTGATTAGTGTGAAAACAGGAGATAAAATATGAATCTTTAATAAATAAATTATTTAAAATACTGATAAATTTTCATTTTCAATTTTTTTGAGAATTTGTTGAACTTTTGATAGTAATTATCAACTGGAAAGCCAATACGCCCTACCTTCTCGGTTTACGTGATTCTAACCGGCAAAGGACTGCCTTCTCTGTCAACCAAACATAGAATTTACATAATTTAATTATCAAAGTTTATGTGTTTCTTTTATAAATTAAACGTTATGTAAATAAGTAATAAAAGAAATAGTTTTATTCCAGTAATTCCAGAATATAATTTGAAGATTTTTCAAATGAATATTAAAATAATTTAATAATAATTGTTATAATTGTATAGTGCCAATTTTACTACTAAATGTGAAACTTTTAATTGAATTTTCATTGAAATAAAACCAAGTCTAAAAAATCTTAAACCTTAGTTAACCTTTTTATGTGAAAAGGTCTTCTAACCGAAAGACGATCATGACAATCGCAAGATTCTAAGAATAACTAAAAAATTTGACCAACAGAGAAATTATTAAAAAAGTTTTTTACTACATTTTCACTATTTTATGACAAAATGAAAATATTTCTTCGGCTAAAAATAGATAAACCTGTATTTCATAAATCATTGTAATGCGATTTTATTATATATTATATATGTTAAAAATACGTATATATCTATAAATAATATTCTTAAATGCTCTAAACGCTTCAGTAGACGGAACCATAATGATTTGTCTGTGATTCTAAATGTTTTAAATCCAATCGCTCCTTTCGGCGAGGCGACTTTGCCGCGGATTTTTTTCAGAAAAAAATACTAAAAATTTTTAATATTGATATTAAATAATTAAATAAATTTAATTTTCTTAAAATTTTTAATTAAGATATTTTTGCCATTATTACCGAATAATACTTTATTAAAATATAATATTTATAATAAAATTTTCCATTTACGTTAATATACCTTAAAAAATATATCTTAAAATACCGTGCGATTCATAAGTCGTCGTCTCAAGATATGGAACTATACTGCGATGTAATGTAAAACTTTGAATATGATATAAATGTATTACACATGGTTTTTTACGCAGTACAATTTGAAGACATGAAAAGAAATAGGTTTTACAATAATTGTTCAAAATGTTCACCATTTTTCTGCAAACACAGATTGCATCGCTCCACAAAATTCGTGTAGCATTTTCGAATGATGCGGTGATCGATGTCTGACAGCACTCTTGAAATGGCGCCTTGTAGTTCGTTGAGGTTCAGATAGTTATTTTCGTTGGCGTAAACTCGATCTTTGACGTAACTCCATAGCCAGAAGTCAGGTATCGTCAAATCGGGAGACTGAGGTGGCCATTCCTGGGGTCCTCTACGACCAATCCATCTTTGTGGGAAATGTTAGTTACATCAATATTTGAATTCATAAATGCACATTTTAATGATTTTATTATAAAAAAAATCAAACTAATTTTCTACTTCCTTTACTAATCAATTCGCCGATTATTCTTAAAAAAAATCTTTAATAATCTTTATACTGATTAAATCTTTAATCCCGATTAATTTTAAAACTCAAAAAATATTATATTTTTAAAAACTCATATTAAAAATATTAATAATTCAAACGATATAAAACATTTGATTCTAAATCATTACAAACATTTTAATTTAAAATCATTTAAATCAATCAAAATAATAATAATTATTTAAAATTTCATAATTATTATATATTTTTACAAAATTATATATTTTATAAATAACCTTTTATTTCAATTTTATTACGAAAATTCGTTTCAGAATTTAATTCAAAAAATTCTTATATAAAATTTAGCAATTGTTTCTTTCGTCAATTTGTCAACTATTGATTTCTACTATTCTATACTCAATGATGACGGCCAAACCGTTGAAATTGATAAAAAAATGAATTTTAAATAGTTCAATTATTTTTTATTTAATACATCATACAAAAGTTTATCAATTGTAATTGAGCAACTGTAATTCCTAAATTATGATCTTTATACAACTGGTAAATTCGTATTTTCGCAGCAGTAATCAATTGTGAATAACTTCAAACATGATTTATACATTCCAAGGTTAATAACATTTACGATTTTTTGGATTAAATCAATAACTTTCGAAGCGGAAATATCATTATTATTTATATTAATAGAAATCTTTTCAAACAGACAAAAACATAAATAATCAACGAATTTTACATAACGAATAAAAGTCAGTAGACATTTATATCAAATATTTATCGTTATAATTCAACATTAATCGTATATAAATTATAATAAAATTAAAATGCCAGAATTCGAAAACTAAAACAAATCATTAAAAAATTACAGATGTATAAAATTTATTTATAAATTTACCAGAATATTATTTCAGTACGTTTTACCATGTGAAAATTAATTAAAAATTAAAATATATTAGAAAAATCACATCCTTTTGATTTCATTTATAATTATTTCGTTGTTTATGTATATTTTACCACTAAACAAACGATGGAAATCATTTCTTCGGTTATGAAAGTATTAATATATACATGCATATATACTTTGAAGGTTTTCTATAGCAAAACAGAATAATTGTGAAAAATATTAGGGTGACGCATAAATTTCCGACCATTTTTAATTAAAGCTATTTATTTTTTATTAAGCAAAGTGGCATACGATTAATGTTCAGAGTATTCACCATTAGCATCTATGGTCTTTTGCCATTTTTGTGGCAACAAATAGATGACTTTAGTGAAAAAGTCTTCATATTTCGAATCAATGAAGTCATCTATGTATTTCTTGACTTCATCGTGTGTTTTGAAATGTTGTCAAGCGAGATAATGTTGGAAAGTCCGAAATATATGAAAATCTGTTGGAGCCAAGTCATGTGAATAGGGCAGATGCGATAGAAGCTCCCATCCAAGCGCAAAATTCATATTTGTTGTCACCGACGCAACATGTGGTCTAGCGTTATCATGCATCAGTATGATCTTGCATCCACTATGGCCCACATATTTCATTAACTCGCTGATATTTTCGTTCAGCTTAGGTAGCTGATCACAATAGCGTTGTGCGGTAACCGTTTTCCCAACAGATCATAATAAAGAAGGCTCTTCATATCCGACAACACATACACAGAAGGACCTTCTTGCCATGAATATTTGGGATGAAGGTTGACGGAATTTCGGGGTCTATCGTTCTGGTTTATCACAATACACCGATTTCTCGTCCTCAGTGACGATTCTCCATAAAAAACAATTTTCTTCGGTGGCGGCTAAGGTGAGCCATGGTGATATATATCCTATCGTCCTTGTTTCGGGAAGAGAAAGCACGTGGTACCCATCTTGTTGATTTCTGTACCTTTCCTAGAGCTTTCAGACGCCGTAGGACTGTCGACTGGTTAACGTTGACTCGCTTGGCCAGTTCACGGGTCAACTGTCCATCTTCCTCTTCTAAGAGAACCAGAAGCTCTTCGTCCTGAATTTCTTTGGGTCTATCACTTTGTGGCTGGTCCTCCAGGTCGAATTCGCCCTTCTTGAACTTGGCATACCATTCTTTGATCGTTTTAAGGCCAACAGAACCTGTACCATATACTTGGTAAATTTCGTCCTTCACTTGCGACGCCTTTTTGCCAAGATTAAACATAAATAATATACAGTAGTGTATGTGATTTTTATTAGTATAAATTTCCAGAATAATAAAAAAAATAAACACATGGATTTTTGGGACAATTAAAGAAGTATATCCATTTTTTTTCAAAGGTCGGAAACTGAAGCATCGACCTAATAAATTATTTTTATTACTTTTACCACTATTATTTTAATTATTATTATTTTATAAAATTTCATTCAAAATATTAGTCATTAGAGATAACAACCTTCGTTCATCTTTCATGCAATCAATGGATTCTGGTAAGGTAGAAATTAGGTTTTTTCGAAGTTATCTGCTTATTTATAGAATTTCGAATGTCACCATACAAAATGAATTTCCAGAAAACAGTGACTGTATGGAAAAGAACAAATGATAATTGGAAGAGACTATATCTGGCAAATAAGGCAAATGATGCAAGATTTTGCACTTCACGCCTTCCAAGTATATTTTGCTAGTTAAATAAACATGTGATCTAAACTTGCCAAGTAATCTCTCCTATCTATTCATCTATTTCGATCGCTTTTCGTTAAAATCTCGCTATAAATGAACCAATTGCAGTCAAAAGTGATTACCAGTGATAATTTCATATGGTTCCAGCAGCTACTACTACAATTGGATTTGATTGACTACGTTTAGTAGGTTTCACCTCAATTTTAAAGGTTTTTTTCACTTTTTCATTTTTGTTTTTCTTTGAAAAAAAGTTTTATATCTGGTTCTAAAAATTGATGTGAGACTTCATTTTCGTGCTTCTGAATCAATCTCCTTCCTTTCACGTGTTGAAAAATAAATCGTTAGATGAAGTTTAATGCCGCACATTCACAATGTGATAGGTACTGATCTTCATCGAGAAATGTCTCCAAGTCATCATATTCAAATGTTCATGTGAGATCTTCCATGTTCTTTATCCTTTATACAAAATAACCATAAAAACCACTCATCGTACATTTCCACAAGCAAACGATAAGTTTCTACTATTGATTTCCTTACGATAAAGTAATAGATAAAACTTTCAACAAGTGCTGCTTTGTTTGGATGAAATTTGACACTTCCAACGAAATAAAATTACTTATAAAAGTCAATAACCAAATAAATTACTAATTACTTTACTTTACCTTCCCATGAAAATTTACAGTGATGGCTGAACATGTGGCCATTATATATTTACCAAAATATTCTACTGTTTGTAGTTGATATCATAAATGTATTATCGTTTTGCATTCCCTATTATGTTATGTTACTAATTGATATTTCCATATCTTGACATTTCAGAAACCAAATTTTCTAATGTTTTGCATGAAGTTTTCACACATTATGAATGGAAATGGAAATGCGAAGTTAAGGTAGTACCATTTTTGGACGTCTATTCCACCATTCTCATCAATAAACATTGTGCCTTCGTAGTGGCTTGTATAGAATTTCTTTATTCGGAACTTACTGTTTATGACTTGGTCGGTGATGTGGTTGGATTGCTGAGCCTGAACCCATGGCATTCGTTCCTGATCCTGCTGCTCCACCACTATCCTGATTACCTTCAGGAATTTCAACATTGACTGGACATGTGCTTTCGGGTTTCCGTTTTTTATTTGAAAAGAAATTTTGATTTAAAGATTTGGGAATAAACTAGAGCATGAATGATTGTTACTTTTTACCAATAAGAAAAATATTTACTTCCTAATTTTATGACATACTTAGTTCATAACTTATCTTAACATGTACAATTTTTTAGTTCAAGTCTTTTTATCAACACAATAAAACATCAATCTAGGCTGTTTGATGTAACCCTGGAAAACATATACTCATAATTATTAGACAAAAATTATTTAAGTTCATTGGAAGAGGAATAATAATTAAAATCAGATGTTTAAACAGTGATCATGGATTCTCAATTGAGTTTGATTTGAAAGTTTTGGTTTCTTTTTCGTATCTGTTTCTGTGGTATTGACCTCCTGGTTTTTTCATTTGATTCATATGCAAAGGATAAATGTAAAAAAGAGGGAGTTCTGTTTATTGATCCAAAACGTAATTTGAAAAACAAGTAAAAAATAAATTAAATATTACAGATAATAATGAGATTTAAGAAAGAGACGATTATACTCAAGATTCACTTCTTTTTATTATTAAAATATATGAAAGAATTGTTTTATGCGGAAGATGTAAAAAGTTAAAATTACACTTTATATTTATTTTGAATAGCACAAGCAGTCAGGTAAAAAATGAAAACGACTTGGATATAGTAATGCTAATTAAGTTAAAAAATAAATTTATCGAAAATTCTAGTAATAATTATTTAATTGGATTGTATGTTTCGATTTATGTTGATTAAAAATAGGAATATGAATGAAGAATATTAATAATATTAATAATGTCATTTCTTTCTGTAACTTGCCTTTACTACGTCCATAAAATTTGTATAATATAATATTATACAAATTTTATGGAAGTAGTAAAGGGAAGTTACAGAAAGAAATGACATGTACATATTCAACGAACTTGTGACTAAAGTGACTTCACTGAACTCAGATATTGTTCCAAATGAATTTTTCACAATCTGAAAGAGTACATAAAATACAAATCTATGCTGACGAAGGTAAACTTATTTTATCAGCAAACAATTTTCTAATCTACCCTTCAAATTAAATACGTACCTTGACGATAAAGGGTTATGTTGAGGAATAAATTATCGCATAATTCTATTTTCTATATACAAAATATTATATTTTAAAAGCAATTTTTTCTAGTGTATTCAAAATGCTAAAATAAAATTTTCAGTTTAATTACTCTTAGCAATGAAGCATTTTTTATCATAGTGATTTCTTTCTGTTTACTTTTACTAAAGAAACAATGAATTTTTATTTAATGTGAAAAGTGACAAAGTTGTGACATAATATTGTTAAACTTCAAAGGGTACTAAAAACGCATTTGTTGTATTAGCATTTTACTGTGAGATGTTTAATGATTAAATAAGTTGATGGTGAAATTACTTTATCGTTAGATATCAACAAAGTAAGTATAGTAAGAAAAAATGATAATCAAGTAAAAGCTTTAAAAAAAGGCCACTGTGGGACAATCCTTCTGCTGAAGAACAATACTTTGAGCATAAATAATAACTGATTCAAGCTTGTGTTAGTGATATTATAGTTTTATTCAGCTGTTTATAAATGATCATCACTCATTAATCATGGTGTTAAAGGTAAGTAGTCCATAAAGGTGCGACTATTATATTATAAAGGGTAAGGACAGTGAGTCACAAATACTTTTTATTATTACGCATTACTGATAAAAAAAATAAATATGATTTAAAGTACCAATTCAAAATTATTTTAAGATTACGATGTTTAACTTGTTCTATTATGTCTTATTTATTATGCAGTTATGTAATTCACAATAATTATGATATAAAGATTATATTTTTTTAATTACTTGTTATCTTGATGTGCCTTTGTTCACACTTTTATAACTAGTTTATGTAAATTTGAACCAATTTTGTACAATTTCTTCCTTATTATTGGTATTATACAATAAATTGGTTCGTATATTAATTAATTTATCAATGATTTTAAAAAATCTAAACTATCATATAATTATAAAAAACAAAAAAGCCAAACTATTAAAATATTTGTTTTTCGCAACGTCCGTTAAATTAATTGTGAGTGATATTTGACACAAATTATAAAAATTTGAAAGGACGGCCAAGTGTAGAAATTCGTATAAAAGATAAAATTGTTCAGTGTCTTTTAGATACAGGAGCCCGAGTGAATGTCATTAAAGCGGATTTAATCAAAGGTATGAAAAATATTCAGATTAGAGAAACAAGAAAGCGTATTCACTGTGCGAATGACTCAGAACTTGTAAACTATGGGACTGTACAATTAAAGGTGATAATAGAAAGAGTACAGAAAACAATAGAGTTTTATGTTGTCAAAGAAATAGATCCGGAAATGATTGCTGGTATAGATTTTTTTGATAAATTTTGGAGATTTAAATTGGAAAGAAGCAGCCGTATATTTGGATGATATTTTGATTTTCGCAAAAGATAAGGAAGAACATCTTCAAAGAGTAAATAACGTATTTGAGAAGATTAAAAAATCAGATTTGAGAATAAATCCGGCAAATGTCAATTTTAAGTAGAAAAGACTAAATTCTTAGGATATATAATAAACAAAGATGGTATTGAAACAGATAAATCAAAGATTGACGCGATAAGCAAGTTTCAAAGCCCATCATGCATTAAACATTTACGAAGCTTTTTGGGCTTGACAAATTACTACAGAAAATTTATAAATGATTACGCAAGATATGCAAAGGTATTGGAAGGTTTATGTGGTTAAAATAAGGATAAGAAACTGATTTGGACTAAAGAATGTGATGAAGCTTTTCAAAAACTAAAAGACAGAATGATTAAAACTCCAATTTTGGTATATCCTGATTTTGCCAAAGACTTCATTCTTGATACAGATGCAAGTTTTGATACGATACAGAACTGGTGACAACCGTTTTCGACCTCGGTCAGATTATTGAAGCTGCGATAACGAAGAAAGTCTGCCGTAGAGCGGAAAAGGTGATAGTCGGATGGTGCAAGATCCGAACTATACGCTGGGTGTGGAAGAAGTTCAAAGGCGTCGAGATTTTTGATTTTTTCCTTTGTTTGTTTGGCGGTGTGCGGTTTTGCATTGTCCTGTTGTAGAAGAACTCGCTTTCGATTGATCAAAGCGGGGTATTTCTTGCCAAGTGCCGCATACATTCGATCAAGTTGGGCGCAGTAAAGGTCAGCGTCGATGATACGACCATTTGGAACCAGCTCGAAGTGAATCACGCCTTCGAAATTCCACTAAACACACAAAAGTGCCTTCCTTGAGAAACGATCTCGTTTCGCTACCGGTTTCGCCATTTGTCCGGGCTCCAACCATTGATTTTGTTGGTCTGGATTACTGAAGTAAACCAACTTTTCATCGCAAGTTACAATTCGACGGATGAAACGGTCATCGCGCGGATTTTCAAGCAATTTTTGACAAGTTTCGAAATGCTTTTGGGCTTGAATTTGTGTCAATTCATGAGGCACTTCTCGACATCGTCTATTGACCTTGCCAAGAACGTGAAGGTGTCGTACAATGGATGTTTGAGGAATATCGAGTTCGGCTGACAATCTGCGAGTACTTATTGGCGGATTTGTCTCGACGGCTGCACGAATTGCTCCGGAATCTACGGTGATAGGTCGACCTGAACGTGCATTGTCTCCGAGGTCAATGTCGCCTTCGTTGAACCTTTTGAACCAATTTTGTGCAGTACGATTTAAGACCACATTATCGCCTTTAACTTCGCTTATCTTCTTTGTTGCTGCAGTTGCGTTTAAGCCCTGTTTCCAGTAATGGCGTAAAAGAAAACGAATTTCAAAATTTTCCAAGATTTTTCTAAAAGACCATAAAAATTATATTAACGACTAATTAGAAGTTTTAATATATATTGTGATAGAGCAGTTCAAGAGCTTTAAAAACATAAAACATGTGTATATAAAATATATTTATTTGGTAATAAGAAACAATTGAACAAAAAGACGTAGAAAATACGAAAAGACTTTTGGTTCACCCTAATATATATATATATATATATATATATATATATATATATATATATATATA
>MQRK01172080.1:14904-27823 GCA_001938485.1 Girardia tigrina
TTTTTTAAAATTCTGTTATTTTAAAGTTTTTCGTTTCGGAACAATGTTTTTATTGTGCTCTAAATATAACATTATGTTTGATTCTTTCATTTATAAATAATGAATAGATTTTGGGGTGTAGGGAAGAGTACAATATGGATTTTTTTTNNNNTAGGGAAGAGTACAATATGGATTTTTTTTTAATGTAAAATTGTACCTTAAGACCTAACAAATCATTCAGTGAAAATTTGAAGTTTCTATGTGGTCTAAATGCTGAGATATAGGCAAAAGTAAATGGCCCATTCTTGACAAGATGAAATACAGTGAAGGTATATGAAAAGTGCTTAATAAATAGGAATAACAATATAATAATGATAATAATGAAAAAAATCACAAAAAAATATTTGCAGATTTTATAGAAATATTATTAGAAGTTGAAAAATATTATAACATTATTTTTTATTTAATGAATTAAATGAATTATATGATTGAAATTAAAAATTAAAAAAGTGTAAAAATTTTAATTAATAATTTGAATTATTTAAGAATATAAATTATTTAAATACTTTAACATTTGTATGAGTATTTTATGAGAAAAATATTTTTAATTTGTTTCTAATGGCGACCTTAATTTTTCTTTTTAATGTGAAAATAATTACATTTAAATTTATTTAAAATGTTAATTAAAATTTACTAAAAATAGGATCATCTTATAATAATTCACAGAGCTATTTCAATCAAGCTAGCTTTTATACTCCTCCTTAAGATTCAATGTTCGATTATTTTGTTTTAATAAGTCCTTTCAATGTTCGTTAAAGAATTAAAATATTTTAGTAAAAAACGAAAAAAAATAAATTTTTATTTTTTGAAATATTTGATTGTATTATATTTTCTTTAAAAAGGTTTATTCTTTCGATTTTTATTATAAGTCTCTTCTTGGGGATCAAGTAAGATAATTTCTTTGACTGACATTTAAATATTGATGTCTTACTAAAATCTTGAAAGGAAACTAATTAAACTTCTGGAAAAAAAGTTTGTCAAATTATTATAGTAATATTCAAAACTTGGTAATGTTAAGAAGGTATCAATACTAAGTTTAGTACTAATATTGATAAAACTATTGCTAATGAAAAGAAACAATCCTTTACAAATAAGGGTTTTACACCAAGTTTCAGTTAAACAATTAAACGAAAAGAACTACGAATGACAGTACACATATGTTGGTTTTATTGAACCTGTGGCTGATACAAATTACCCATTCACTTCATTGTGTAATTCAGTTTTTTCAAACTCTCGAGAAAATCTCGGGCCTAATACCTTTTTAATGGAAACATATTCAGTATTTAACATTACTTATAAGAACTCCAACGACAAATAAAAACTTAAGAATTGTAAGGAATATTTTAAATTTGGTATGCTGAATTTTGTATGTTGAGTTAAGTATTTGGAAATGTGTTTCTCCCACCCAAATGGAATATTGATATTTTGGATGTTCACGAAGAAAAGTTATTCGAGTATAATTTACATTTTAAATTACAACATAAGATATGACACACTATGAATAAACACAACATAGGAAAACAAATTACGAAAATTATCAAGAGCCTTTACGAAGACACATAGATAAAAGTGTTGATAAGTGAGCAATTTAATGACTGGTTTAAATCAACAGTAGGAATAAGAAAAGGTTGCATTCTTTCATCAACACTGTTCAACCTTTTTCTCGAGAGAATTGTTATGGAAGCAATAGACGATCTAGACGATGTTGGAAGAAGCTGCGGAGGAACAAGAATAACCAACCTACGATTTACGGACAACATAGGTTGGACCCTAATGGGTAAAGATGAGACAGAGATTCAGGAACTCACAAATAGATTACACAAAGCGTCAAAGAAATTCGGAATGGAAATCAACAGACAAAAGAGTAAAATAATGGTTTCAGGAAACTATAACAACAAGATTAAACTGGAGATCGTCATTGAAGGGGAGAAACTGGAACAAGTTAAGAGTATCAAATACTTAGACTCTACTATCATATAGAACGGGGGAATCGAAGAAGAAATCAGGAGCCGGATTGGTAATGCAACAAGCGCTAATATTAAGCTTAGTACAGTTTTTGACCTCAAAGGAATCCATCTCAAGAGCAGAATAAAGATCATTAAGGCTATTGTCTGGGCAACACTCCTCTATGTATGCGAGAGTTGGACAATAAATCAGAAGAGCATGGATAGACTTAAAGCGTTTAAAAGGAAGTGCTAATGGAATGAGAATGCTGAAGATCACGCCGAAAAAAAAGAACTGGAAAAAAAACGTGGAAAAAAATAACTAGGCAAAAGACCGGAATCAATAGAAGAGACCATCAAGAGAACAAAGCTGAAATTCTACGGACATCAAATAAGAAAACAAGCACTAGCAAAGGTTATGATTGAGGGAAGAGTGGAAGGAGAAAGACCAAGAGGAAGACCAAAGAGGCAATGGATAGACGATTTAAACGAAAAGAGTGGATTGATTATGGAATGTTTGAGAAAAGAAGCTACAAATAGAGAAATGTAGCGAAGGCTTGTTTATAATTGCGTGCACCCACGTCCAAATGGCTAAGGTCAAAAAGAAAGAAGAAGAACAAATAAGATAAATATATTTTATTCAACAAAATTTTAACAAAAAACGGTCAATGGGAGGAGTTTTACTCCAGTACCATTTATTTCTTCTTTTTCTTTCATTCTTTTTATTCGATTACTTTCTATATATATATATATACATGTGTGTGTGTGTGCTTGTGTGTGTATCCATGGAAATTAGAAATCTATTTCTCAAGGCTCTTTACTCAATTAATTTTCTCCAAACTTTGCACACATACTCATTTTCGATAACAATAAATGTTAATGTGAAAATTTGATCTAAAAAGTTTTTTAAGGTCCAAAAATGGGAAAAGATTTTGGAGTTCCTGAACAAAATTAGTAAAAATGATCAACTTATAAATTATAAGTAGTTTATATTACACAAAACAGTAAAGATAAAAAAGTAAGTGTAATAGTAATTCTCCCTTTTATAAAAGATAACAAAAAATTCTCTTGGCCAAGCGAAGTTCTGTCAGTATAAAGAATACATAAAAAATTTTTTTGAAATTTTTATTTTCTTACATTCTTTAATGTTATTTTGAAGAACGAATTATGATAAATCAACAATTCTAAAAAAATTCATATGTTTTAGATGTTTTATTGAAGTCAAATTTATTTAATATTATTAGGTTGTTCTAAATGTTCCAGGTCTAGAATCAAAAATATTATTTTTTTGTGCAAGAATTTATATTAAATAAATAACAATTAATCTTCAAAGTACAGTACATCGTACTTCTCCTTGAGCTTCTCGTAGACACGGTCCACCTGTTGACAATTGAGCTCTGCATTGATAGCCTGGTCATTCTGAACAAACTCAAAGTGCACGACTCTCTCAAAGTTCCACCAGACCCAGAACATGATTTTCAAGCCAAACCGATCTTACTTGACCCAGTGGAACCCATCGCTTGTCTCGGTTGTGGTTGACCAAGTAGACCCACTTCTCGTTCGACATCACAATTCGTTTCCAAAAGCGGTCATCTCGTGGATTCTGTAGCAGTTGTCGGCAAATTTGAACTCTTTTATCGCCTGTGCTTTGGTGAGTTCCTGTGGATCTTGACGCGGTTTCATGTGCACGAAGTTGAACTGCTTCAAATTCCAAATTAATATCTTTTATTAGATATATTTTATTAGCTATCAAAATTTTTAATAATAACTAAAACATTAAAACAAATTACATTAAAACTTTATAAGGTTTTCCTTTTTTCATTTTTTTCTTTTCTTAATATAACAAAAGGAATTTTAAGTAATAATTCAAGTAATAATTTATAATAATCTTAAAATAAATATAAATATATACAATTTATTGAAATTGGAATTAAAAATTCAAATTCCAACTTTTACCTTCATTTTCCATCTTGAACATTCTCCCCCCTTTGTTCCGACGTAGGCGAACAACCACTCTATTTCAATATATCCGAATTATTCAACATTTGCTTAGATGTGACACTTTTCTTTAATCTCTTTTTTCTAAATTTCCAATTGGGAGGAAGTCTTTGTTTTCGCTTTATGCTCCAAGTTCGGGTCTTTTTATTTTCCAAATTACAAATTCTTTTAGTGCCATTCAAACACTGTTCAAGATCACGACGTAATTGTTTATGTTTATCTCGAATTTCCACGATACGAGCTATTATTTCTGCTCTATCATGTTGAGGAATCTTTCGGATAGAATCACCACTATACTCGAGTATTCCTAGATTATTTCGAATAATCTTTTCATGCTATAATTTGATATCTCCTTGATATTCAAATATTTTTCTTTTATTTTCATTTAATTCAAATTACAAAACCTTATTCGCTTCTCTACTTTCATGTAGCAGCGGAAGCAATTGTTGTGTCATCAGTTTGCTTGCTTCTCATTGATCACCTCGGCCTTGTTTGCACCAGACAATGAAGACTGTCTTAAATCTTGATCTCTCTGTTGGGCTTGCTCAGCTATCAGCTTGAACTGATTCCGTTCCAACTGAGAGTTGTCCAACTCCCGGTTCATGATGATCAACACCTCGTTCTTGCTTGACAACTTATTCTTATAATTCGCAATATCATTTTTGAATGATTCAATAATCAATCCAATGTCTTCATTTATTTGTTTTTATTCAAAGATACCAAGCGACTTTCAGGCAATCCTTGGGTGAAAGGTATGTTATAGCGTTCTTCCCGCGATGGCGTTGGTATCTCGCACCGTTCATCTATGTACCGGATGTTGGTATTCGCGTCATCAAATATTTTTTGTTCGTCTGGTGACATTATTGGTTGGCTCACCTCAGGAAGCTCATCCATTTCCCTGAAATTTTTCAACTGGGTAACCAGGTGGCTCTATTCGTGAAATAAGTTTGAACTTTCTGATATTAGAAATGGTACGACTGATATTCATCCCTTGATCCTGGTTTACCATTTCTTACATTGTCGGATGATTCGTTTCTTTTTAATTCTGTTCGACCTTTTATCTCTTTCAATACATCAACTTTTCTATCTCTTGTATAGTAAGTCCTTGGCCGGTTCGAAGAATTCGTCTCCACTTCTTGGAAACTGGCCCTTGCTGCTCCAAATTGCAACCTAATCTCTCGCTCGAGCCACAACTTCAACTGCACGATACCTTTTGGTTTCTCGTGATCTTCTCAGTAACGATGCCAGTCCAGAATTAGTCCTAGCCCCATTTTCCAAATGATGTTTTGATAAAGTGTTCGAGGTCCCAGCTCTTCCTCCATCTTCAAATCCTTCAGCCATACGATAGTGCTCTCAAGCAGGTACAACAACCGGTAGAGATTCTTGCAAATTCCTGTTATACAGCGGTCGGAAATCCCGGATTTCCTCTTGAATGGACACATAGATCCGTTCTGGACCTCCATATCTGGCTTCAAGCTTACACAGGCTTTCTTTGTAAGCTGCTGCACTGAATCCAAGACATTCTATTATGTTCAGCGCCTCTCCTTTCTAATATTTCCTCAGGTACAGCAACTTCTCCTGATCCGATGCGGAGGTTTCATCCACGCATAATTTGAAGGCCGCTTTCGAAGCTTCATACTCCTTGTTGGCTCCTCCAAATACGGGTAATTGGATGCACTCCATCTTGGCCAAGCTCCTCCTTTTTCTCGAAAAGCTGACCGAATCCCCTGAGCTATTTGATGATGAATCCTCCGAATCTACTTTCTCTGACTTTTCCAGAGAATGTATCTTTGTCGATACCCGTCCTGAGGTTAATTTTTCATTCACTTGCATTTGCTTTTCACACAAAAACGTAACCGTCTCCTCTCTTTCATCCAGTTTCTCTCTCTCTTCCTGCAATTTGTATGCATTCTCCAGATCTTCAACCTGATCGTAATGATCTATTAGGATGTTGAAACACTCCAACCAATCCTCGTATTTGTTTTGGTATTCCTGGTGTAAATCCCACCACCGCATATTCGGTATCTCGGAATCCAATAGCCGTTTGTAGACAAAGGTTAGTTGCCGTTTCTCTTCTTTTTTCTGTCGCACTAAATTTTGAAGATCCATTGATGTGAGCTGTTCTGATTGTTGAAGAGTGATCTTTGGTTCCTCTTCTGATAGATCCATTCCACCCAGCAATTTTCCCACACATTCGATTGTAGCATATTTGGAGATACTCCACTCAACTATTGACAGTTTATTCTCCAGAAACTTTCCCTGAAATATCAGTTGTTGAGCAGGAATGTGTACTCTCTCTTTTTCCAATATTCTTTCTTTTATGTCTTCTATCGTACTGAGAGCTCCATCAATGGTTATAATCCGTCTATCCATCAATCGAATGAAGATGGGCATGCGATTGTTCCCATCAGAATTAACTTCTGTTTTAAAGAGGTCATATTTTGTATAATTAACTCTGACTGAGCTTGATTCGTTTGATGAATCAAGCAAATCATCACTGATATCTTTACTGAACTCGATCGATCTCTCACTCCTATTTTCTTTTTCTATTCCGTCCTCGAACTCCTCTTGTCTGTCGTGTATTGTGCGTGTTACATGGCTTCTCGCGTTTGGTCTAAGTAAATCAGGTGCCCCTATTATCGTTCACGTGAGTGCTTCTCTCGCATGCTCTCTTTCTGGAAACAACGCGACAATATATCTCACTCGTACAGCGATGCAAACCACACGTGCAACTACCAACACACACACACATTTCTCAACGTGACACACGCGTGGTCTGGCTCGAGGACGCTCTCAAGAATCTGTCTCAGATAGCTGTGCTCGCTCTCGCACTCATTCTTCCGATCCATCAATATCTTTCTATCAAGGAACGCCGCGATCGCCTCTTTCTTTCCAGCTCTTTCTCTCAACGACGATCGAGACAGATTACTTCCGTCAATTTTGATATAAATAGATATAAATCATAGATATAAATCAATCGATACATGAAATTTGCTCGATCGATCAAACATATTATTGAACTTTTATTATTATTAATTATATAAATTATATAAATTTTAAGGATGATGTTTTCTTGGTTTTCGACTAACGGTCAATTCGACTAAGGTCGTTTCGACTAATGGTCGATTCGACTAAGGTAGTTTCGACTAATGGTCGATTCGACTAATTTTGATTTTAAAACATTAATTGTTGATTGAAACATTTAATATATAATAAATACATTCTTAATTATATGTATATGTATATAAACTACTTTTGAGAAACAATTGCATCTGAATGAATACCGCAATTTTTTCCCAAGTTTCTATTTTTCGATGACAAAAATATATCGATAGCTCACAATTTAATTACTTATCTTGTATTACAGAAAGTATAAAATTTTAATTGTTTAAAAATTTTAAATTTATTAAATGTTAATGATTAAAGCAAATGGTAAGTTGGCAATTAAACTCAAATGACACCATTTCAATTTTAATTTTAATTATTTACGAAGTTTATAATAAATATAAAGCAATAAAATAATATATATTTAATAAATAAAAAACAATTTTAATTAATAAAAGAATTTAAATAATAAATAATATTTAATAAAACTCAAATAACACCATTTCAATTTTAAATTTTTATTAGAAAGCATGTTTCGCCACTTTTGTGGCATCTTCAGTTCTGTATTTAGAAAGTTATTGTTTTTATAGAAAGATGACCATTACGTCACAGTGTGTTACGTCAAAATACTCTGATATGATTGGACAAATCACTTTGCACATTTAAACTAGGTTTACAAAACTTTATCAAGAGTGCTTCAGTAATTGTCCTTTCATAATTGTGATCAAAGTTTCTAATTAAATACAGAACTGAAGATGCCGCAAAAGTGGCGAAACATGCTTTCTAATAAAAATTTAAAATTGAAATGGTGTTATTTGAGTTTTATTAAATATTATTTATTATTTAAATTCTTTTATTATTTAAAATTGTTTTTTATTTATTAAATATATATTATTTTATTACTTTATATTTATTATAAACTTCATAAATAATTAACATAACCCATTCTTATCATTTATTTTGAGAAAAAAATTTCTTTTGTTTTCATCAAACGGAGAATTTATTCTTTGATCTGTAAATGTTTTACTCTAAGAGTTAAAACAAATATGTCAAAAATCATTAAAATAATCAGCCTTAAAAATATCGACCAAAGAAAATTATGTAAAAAAAATTTTTAAAGTAACTAAACAAGTTTGAAAATGTATTCTAAAAACAACTTAAAAGAATAGGTTACAGTAAACCATCTGTCGTTAGTCATATTTGAGTGTTTAAAGTTTGTTCAAATATTTTTTTATATAAAATATTGATTTTATCAATCAATGTTCCAAAAATTGAAAAAATAAAAATTATAACAGTTTTGTGAACAGTTTTTTGGCCTGAACCTTTAAAATAAAATTGTTTTTCATCTTTTAGAATTTATCATAAAAATGTCATATATTTTTGTTTTTTTGCTTTTTTAGTAAGGCTGGGTTCGACTGTATTTGGCCTTTAAATATTTTTTTCATTTTGAATAACAATTTGTTGATGTCTTATACCCATTTTTAAGAATTTAAAAATTATGGAAAGAGTATTAATTTTTCTAAAAAATAATATTTTCAAGATAAAACCTCTAAAAATTTTAATTTTATCTTAAAATAATCAAGTTATTTTTTAAAAAAATATTTTTATAAAAAATATTGTTGTAAAAATGTCAGAATAAAAGCAATATAAGTTATTCGAAACGACCTTAGTTGAACTAACCGTAGTCGAACTGACCTAGTCGAACTGACATTAATCGAATCGACCGTTAGTCGAAACGACCAGCCACCTATTTTATTGATGACCTAACGAAAGACAGTTGTATCGTCGAAATTAAATATCGATAATTTGTTTTATTTTTATTTATTTAATTAAATAATTACGTTTCTGTTCTTACTATTTATTCATTTTTATATATTTTTAATTAAAATAAATTATTATTAAATTTCATAATTTAAAAAAAATTTCGCAATTATAAATAATTTTTATACTCCGAATTAAATAATTTAATTAAAATGAAAATCATAAAAATAATTTTGGAATGAAAATATTCCATTTTCTTGTTTTATTTTAAATTTATTTTCATTTTCACGCAATCTAAAAAAACGAAATATCGATCGTTAATAAAAGTACATTTTAATTATAATTTATATTAAGAAAAACAAACAAAAAAAATCAAAACACAAAAAATTGAAATTGAACTTAATCATTGAACTGTCACTTTGATATTGACAAAGGTTATTGAAATATTCAACAAATAATAAATAATCAAAATTACATTAGAAAAAGATGACCTTAAAATATAAATAATCGAAAATATGCATGAATATATAATTGAATACCCGCGTGACATTTGCAAAGGACATCATGACAATTTACGGATTTCAGTGTCAGTGTTTATTGTCGGTTTCCGGTCGCGCATCCTTCGGGCGGTTGAAGCCACTCAAGCCTGAGAAGTTGGAATAGGAAATGTTGTAGAATATTCAGAAGATTAAAATAATTAAAAATAAAAGATATTTCCAGAGTTTTCCTTTTTAATTAATTTACTTTTAAATTAAATATTAAATTGTCAAAAATATAATATAATATAATATAATAATTAATATTATATTATACTCTTTTCTATAATGAGGTGTCTTAGGCGTGATACAGAAAACAAAAAATGTTTTTAAATATAAACATAACGTCGTTACTTGTGAATAATGAAACGGGAAGTTTGTTTCAATTAACCTTAGAAAGACCAACGGGCCTAAAAGGCTCATTCAAATGAAATATCACTTTATATTTTAGTAACTAATAGACTTGATTTGCTTAGAATAAAATAAAATCGTTATTTTTGCATATTTTTGTGCATATAATTTAGTAATATTCTGTAATATGAAGCCTGTCTGGTCCTTAATGCTTTATCTATGGTTTCAAGTTGTGTTTAAAGTTGTAAATACACTTTGATCTAATAAATATTTAACCAAACATACATAATGAAATCAGTTTAATATATGATTGAACTGCCGGCTGCCGGACCGAGTGGCGGCGACTAGCACCTCTTAATTGTGCAGGAAGATACTGGATAGAGGAATTGATCTGCCAGTTCAGTGGACGCCGGTAATCGGTCGGACCAAGTGGCCCCCAGCATGCGTCTTGCTACGTAAGGAACCTCTAATCGGTCGGCCGCGGCTTTCCGTACCGCGTTACCGGCCCAGCGACCGCCGGATCCGCTCGAAGCAGCAGATGATCCTGTCAATTTGTTAATCCGACACCCGGATGCTGCATTGATGCGGTCGTGGAGCTCCTCCGTGCGCCACCAAGATGTGGGAGGCGGCAGTGTGTGAGGTTCGCCGGTCGAGTCCGAATGGTGCTGATCGCTTTCATTTTTTATTCAAATTTGATCTCATTACAAGTTTTGATGAGTTTGGAAATCGACGCTGTTTTGAGCGTCTTTGAGTTCATAAAATGTTTGAATTTACAATCTGATCAAATGAATAATTAATTAAACAATTACATTCCGTAAAATTGTGTTATAAATATGTTAAAATAAGATTTTCCGAATTTAATGTAAAAATTAATTTATGTAAGAAATGAAAAATAAACCCTAACCCATGAAAATACTGTCAATGAAGCTCAACATCAGTGTTGGTACAGCGCTTGCCAAATTGAAATCCATAGGTACCAGAAAAGTGTCCTCCAGATTCGTACCCGCTTCTTGATTGAAGAAGTGATATGAAAACAATTGGAGTTCAATCCAAACAACTTGAAACCAGCATGGTAAGACGTTCGTGGCTTATTTAATTACTGAGGAGGAAACCCCACTTAGTATGTATTTTTCGGAAAAAATGCGGGAGTCATTAGAGTGGAAATTAACTAGAGAGAAGCCATCTTCGAAGATACGAAAGCAGACAAGTCATTGACGAACGATGATGCTTTCTATTTTCTTGGATCATTAATGTGTTATTCTCTTAGATTTCACCATGTTTTAGAATGTTTTATATTAGAATGTTTTATTTTAGAATGTTTTATATGTATCCATATTTACTTTGTTACTAGTGTAGTTCATTGATCCTTGGAAACATTTCTTTTTTCTTTTATTTATTAGGTTGTTGCAAAAGAAATGCAGACTTTTGTTTTTTTTGTATTTACCGCAATGTTATGTGACTAAAGCATGTAAATTTTCATGTAATGTATGATATTATGAGTCATTCGAAAGCTTAATTTATACTTTTTCAGATATATTTGTCTAAAACTTATTATAATGTTTCTTTTTTTAATAATTTCGATTTTAATTGCAGATGTCAAAACGTGATTTTCGCAACATTTACTTCTATGAGTTCAAGCTAAGGCGTAATGCAGCTCAAACCGTCTGAAACATCAACGAAGTTTGAGGTAAAGGAAGTGTCAACAAATGCACGGTGACGCGCTGGCATCAAAAGTTTCGCTCTGACAATACCAGCCTGGGAAATGAGCCTCTGGGCAGTCGCCCATCTATTATTAACAACAAAGAATTGAAGGAGCTGGTGGAAGCCGATCCACGCACAACTGTTCGAGCACTCGCAAAAGAGCTTAACGTTGATCTCTCAACCGTCACTTGGCACTTGAAGCAAATTGGAAAGTCGAAAAAGTTAGATAATTGGATGCCTCATGAATTGAACAAAAGTCAAAAAAATCGTCGTTTTGAGGTGTCTTCAACGCTTCTTCTGCGTAACAAGAACGGCCCGTTTCTCGATCGGATTGTGAAGTGTGATGAGAAGTTGATTCTCTACGACAATCGGCGACGTTTGGTACAATCCTTATATCGCGATTAGGCTCCTCATCACTTTCTAAAACCAAAACTCCACCAAAAGAAATTTCTAGTGACTATTTGGTGGTCTTCAACCGGTCTCATCCATCACAGCTTTTTGAATACGAATGAAACGATCAACGCAGAGAAGTACTGCCAACAAATTGACAAAATGCATCACGAGCTCAGACATTGTGACCGAGATCGGTCAAAATGAAGGGGCCGATTCTCCTCCACAACAATGCCCGGCCACACATCGCAAAAACGACCCTACAAAATCTAAACGAATTGGGCTACGAAACTCTGCCTTATCCACCTTACTCACCGGACCTCTTGCATACCGACTACCATTATTTCAAGTATCTGGAAAACTTTCTCCCGGAAAAATGCTCCAAAACCAAGACGACGCCAGAATTGAGGAGTTTTTTAGACTAGGGGCATCAATAAACTTGTTTCTCGTTGGCAAAATTGTATTGATTCTGATGGTTTTTATTTTGATTAATAACGTTTATTCTGTGCTGAGTTACATTTGTTTAAAGTTTAGGTTCAAAACCTGCATTGCTTTTGCTAAAACCTAATAATTATTTAAATCAATATCGATAATTATTAAAATAAATGTGTTTTCGAATCTCTTTTATTTGACATAAAGTTCAGCGTATCCTATCGAAAAGGCGACTTTTAAAAGGCGACCATCAAAAAGGCGCGTTCACAAAAGCGACAATTAAAAAGGCGAGCAATGATAAAAGCGCGCAATCATAAAAGCGACTGTTTTAAAGGCGACCATCAAAAAGTCGAGTATAGAAATGTTTATTAAGCAAGCAAATATAAAATCGAGTTTTAATTTATAAAAGAGATACGAAGATTTAAATAAATTTATATGAGTAAAACTGTTTAAATAAAGTTATAAAACTGTCAAAATGAATCACACGTTAAGGTTGAGATTGTGTGCAATTCCTCTCATATACTCTAAAACCGGACGATGACCATAATCTTCAATAATAGATTTAATGCGTTTGGCTATCTTTTGATATTTCTTCTTTCCTCTAGGTGGTTGATGACCTGCAACAAACTGTTCTAACTTCAATTCGTTCAAACTCTGTTCTTT
>MQRK01172106.1:440-23630 GCA_001938485.1 Girardia tigrina
CCGTCGGCCAATCAGAAGCGTTTCTAAGGTGATCGCGACCGTTGCTAGGGAACCAAGGAGCCAATCAGAAGCGTTTCTAAGGTGATCGCGACCGTTGCCATGGTAACCGCGACCGTTGCTATGGCAACCGTTACCCCCCCGGGGGGGTGGTGGAGAACGCCCATTTTTCCCCTACTATTTTATTATATCCAATAAAATTTAAATTAAATATTTTAAATAAAATAATTTTCTTCAAGTTAGTTCAGATTGGTATGAAAAGTATTAAACATTAAGTGATGGATTTAATTGAGAGTAATACTTTTGATCGTCATAGAGATGATCAAAATTGTGAATGTAATAAAAGTTCTATCAAATGTGTGAGTTCTCTTAACATGGCGACTTCACACCACATGACTCCGAACATCAAAGGTCTAGAAACATTTTATGTATCCGAGCACAAATTAGAAGAATTCGTGATAAGTTTTAACATGTATTCAAAGATTATTGGATTATCAGAAGAGAGGAAAATCTTACTGGTAACACCTTACTTGACTCCAGATACGATTTTGAGATACAAAAAGGCAACAGGGAGTATTTGCAAAGCGAAAATACGAGTGGCATTTTCAAAAGAAATATCTATTTTGAATTTGATGAATGATATCATAGATAGGGTTCCACATAGCAGATGAGATAATTGAAAAATTAGGGGAGAAAAAGTTTGGCAAGAAAGAACTATCAAATTTGGTCTATGCTAATATGATTGAGGATGATAACGTCGATCAAGAGATAGCGATTTGAGGTGTATCAAAGACAGAGGAGATCGAAAACATACAAATGGGGATGTATGAATACAGGAAAAGAAAGGAAATTCACTGATTGCACCGTATAACACAAGGAAAAAAACGATTGGATAAATAAGGAGAATAAAAGAAGAACATCAATACAATGGAACGAAAAAGTAAAGAGAGAAGGTACATGTCAAAATTATAAAGTCAGAAAAATAATTTGTTGGGCATATCATGAGGAAGGTCAATTATTGGGACAGAGGACGAATCAATTTTTTATTTCTATAAAGCACTTGTTCCTATTATTAATAATTTTACTTCAATCATTACCTTCCGCCTTTGTATCTTACACACAACAATGTAAAAATTATATCTTACTCGCAAAGTCGAATGTTTGTTGGGGCTAACCCATTCCTTTAATTGTTTTATATTGATGTATAGGTACGATATTTCGACCCCAGTAATGGTCAAGAAATCTGTACTTGTGTCAGCGTGTTCAGCAAGAAAATCAATGGCTATTATGGATTGTTAATTTCTGACCTAACCAAGCAGATTGAATGCACTAAACACCTGAGACTATCTCAACAATTAAAAGAGATTCTCTATTGTACCATGGTTATATTCCAAACCCATTGGATATATTTTCAATTGAATATCTAGTTGTTTTCCTAACATTTTCGAACAAACTGATTCAAGCGCTCCTTATTGAAGTTAAATAGATGTTTAAAGCAAGTTATTCTATCAGACATAACGTCGTCCATCTTCCGCGGTTGTAGAGAAGAAAAAAGTATAAAAATCATTATTTTCGTTGACACTATATATAATTATTTAACCTAAAAAATAAAAAATCCTTAATCACCAATGTTGGGTTCCTGATCAAGATTATAATTCATTAACACCAAAAATGTATTAACAACACAAAAATAACAATTATTTAAACAATTCTGGAGGAACTTTCGTTTTCTTTTGACTAAACTTCTTATACATAAAAATATGGAATTATAAATAGTGATAAGCTATTTATTAAAACGAGATTTTAAAAATTGAATTTTTTTCATTAATTTTATAGATTAACATTCTATTATTTGATAAAATTTAATTTAAAATCAGTATAAAATCAGCAAAATTTATTTTAACCAAATTAACAAAAGAGTTTAACGTTTTATTTATTATCAATATTTCAATTTTAAAATAAATTTTCATTTGTTTTACATGTCTACATTTTTGAAATACAATTTACGAATTTAAAATACAATTATTAGTATTTGAAATACAATTTACGAATTTAAAATACAAAAATATTTAATTTAAGGAATATTTAAATTTATTATTATTTGATACGATTATAAAATTTTTAATGACAGTTTCTATATATATTTTTTAATAATTATTTATCAAATTTTAATTGGCAGAATTTCCAACTAACTTTTAAATTTAAAATTCTCTTTTTTTTATTACATCTCTGACAACATAAATTTCAGAATAACTTTTAAAATAAATGCAAAACAATTTAAACAATACAATTAAAATTCAATTATGGATGAAAATAACCTTTTACAATTAATTAAAGATTTTTTTTAGTTATAACTGTTTAGAAAACTTTTGATTTTAAATAATTCCTTATTTTAGAGATTATTTATAAAAATTAATTATTTCAAAAATTTAAAGAATGAACCTGTCCTTCACAACCAAAAATCACAGTTTCTTGTACACGAAAATTCTCAAATGAATTATGCTAAAGACATTTATTTTCAAGGATTTAATTCAAATATATGAAAAAGGAATCCAAATTTAGTGGAATTTGGGGAAGTTTAAAAGAATGGAATTTCAAATAAGAAGTTTTCAATTAATTACAAGGATGTTTATTCCATTTAGTTCAAATATAAAACTTAAAGTAGCAGATGAAGGTATAATCCATTGATATAACAGTGACCTAGGTTTTGCGCTTAAGCCGCACATGGTAAAGACTTTACCTTTCACTTGAGGAACTGGAAAAAGCATTCGAAGTTTTGAACAATAGTTTAACTGGTGAGTTTACTCCTTTTTGAGACTACTTCGAAGATTATTATAAAGGAAGGATGCATTGTAGTAATAAACACTGTCAACAGCCTTTCTCCCTGCTATTTGGTCTGACTATTTAGGAACTATAGATAATGATTCTAGGGCCAATAATTTTGAGGAAGCTTTCCATAAAAAATAAGTAGAGAACTCGTAGCAGATCTTCCATTTCTTTGGAAGTTTATAGATAGATTGTGTAAGATTAAAAAAGTTGATTAATTATATAGAAAGTTTATTTGGGGAGATTAGAATGCTTAATAACGAATATATGATAAAGAATACCCTAATATCATATATATCATCATTTTTGTAAGAAAGAGAGTCTTTTCAGTTTTCAGTGGTTGGAAAAGAACAAAAACTACTTAAAACAAGGGAATTATCATGGAATAATTAGAAATAGATCGTGACAGAACAAATCCGCTTTAGACAAAAATTTTGATGAGATCGCTGTCTACGTTAAAAAAGATCAGATCATAAATGATCAGGCAATAACAATGTCATGAAATTTCAAAGAAAATAGATATAATAGAAGTATAATAGTATCAATAGATAACTTCAATAGACAAAAAAGGTCATTTTACATTATGGTGAAATCTACAACAATCTTTTTGGAACTAGACCTAACTAGCACATCAGAGTTTCACTGTGAGGAAATTAATAAAATGTACCAAGAAGTACGTCAGAAACAGCCAACCCTAGTCAACAGAAATTATCTTATCCTACTGTGTGACAAGGCCCAACCACATGTTTTTCAAATCATCGGTCAGAAATTAAACGACTAGCAGGTTGAATCTGACTAACTAATCTTACTCCCGAGACCTTGCACCAAAAGACTACCATCTTATTCAAATTAATCAATAACTTTATTGCCGGTAAAATCTTCGCCAATCAGGACAAGACATAAACGGACATAGTGATCTGTGTAGAATCTAGAGTATCAAATGTTTTCTCTGACGGAATACATAGAATTATATAGCTTTGGCAGACGTGAACTTTTTCGGAGGTTATATACTTCGAATAAATACAATAAGTATTAAGAAATTCGTTATTGCTTAAAGATTACCAATTAAAACCTATAGAATTTTTGTGACAAACTTATATTGTATTAGACTACACCATTCATTTTTCAGTACAGTAGCTCTGAGGATTATTTTCGAATGGTGTTTATTGTGTGTTGTGTTTGGTATGTTGTTTATAGGATAGCGTTTCTCCCGGAACCGTTGGATTATTCGGACAATTTTGAAATTTAAAAAACAACTTTAAAGTAAAATTAATATTTAAATCAATTTAATTAATAAATATTTAATAATATTTTAATCAAAATATTTAAAATCTATTTGAAAGTGATTTAAAATATTTTAATAGTGGTTTGTAACAAATATTTATATAATCATAAATAAGGTATTTAAAATTAATTGAAATATTTTTGAAAATAAATTTTAAATATTTTATTAAGGACTTTTAAATTAAATTTTTTCGTATTAGAGGTTTAGAAATAAAATTTAAATTTATTAATCCAGACCGATGTCTAACTACTGTAGATTCTGTTTTTATGCGGTTTTGAACTAATGCATTTCATAAAGCATAAGGTTTTTCAAGCGTAATGTATTTCATAAAGTAAAAATAACCGGAAAGTTTGCATCAGCAAAGGAAAACAATTGTTCAAAATTATTGTAGATAGAGGATATAGTCTAGTTCAAGTCTTTAATGCAAACGAAACTGTATTATTTTGGAAAAAGATGCAAAGTCGTACCTATATAGCTTAAGCTAAAAAACCTGCAAGCTGTTTTAAACTAGCAAAAGATAGAATCACCTTTTTTTATTTTGCATCAGATCGGATATTAAAACCTCTTGTTTCAAATCGGTCACTAAACCCTCGATCACTGAAGGGTAAAGATATGAGAAAGCTTCCAGTTCATTGGATGACCGACAAGAATGTAACGCGACAAGGCAATTTTCACAGAAATGTTCTTAGAAATTTTGGAACGTATATATGGTTTTACTATGGAATTAGTAACCTTTTTATGCGGTTTTTTATGCTGTTCTTGCGGAACGTATTTACCGCATAAAAAAGAATATACTGAACTAAAGTTTTGTGGAGAATTATCGTGGAGTAATTTGAGTTGTGATTTCAATAAAAGTATTTGTAATCATATTAGTGTTCTTATTAGTAACAATATGTCATATTCTTGGATGTTTTATAATCTTAGTTATTAGATAGTTGGTATAAACGTGGGATTTGGAATGTATCAAGTTAATATACGATTTGTTTAAATTGTAAATGTCAACGTTGTTTACAGATATTAAAAAACTTATGTAATATATAAAATATAATATAAATACATAAATCTTTTCGTGAAATAAACAAATACTTTATTAAGCAATATATTTTATGAATTGATAAAAGCATTAATTTTTAATGCCATACGTCTTTCATTCTATAAAACTTTGTTTTCTGACTAATTGACCAATTAGCGACTTTTCCCTTGCGATTTGTGGAGCCTTCTTTATCCTTGCAAATATTTGCCTTCACGCAATTCATGATAACCAGTCGGTCCTGGAGACATAAAATATTAACATATTGAATGAAAATAATTATCTAAACTAAAACCTTTTCGATAAATTTTTAATTATTTTACCATTAATAAAATAAAATGTTAAAATTATACAAAATATAACTTGTTTCATAAGAATTATTATGGCTTATTTTATTATTGTCAATGACTTAATTAAGAATTTTATAATTTGATTATTTGAGACATAAATTAATTTTTTTGTAATTTTCATCATTGAGATTATAAAATAGTAATTTCTTATTATTAGATTTTCTTTCCTTTTAGAATTTTTTATTGTTTTTTAAATTAAAAGAAAATTACTAATTTTTAAAGAAGATCAATTGAACTGAAGGAGAGAGATTTAGAGAATGCTATCTCTGAGGACTTAGTTTATTTTCATTTCACTGATCTAGATAAATAATATAAATCGATGACATGATTGTTAATTTAAAAAAAGTAGCATAAACATTGCTTGAATATCGTTTATTATCAAATTATAATTTTTATCTTATATTAGGTTGTCCCAGACATTATTAGCGTTTTCAGTCAATAGCTTCAATTGTGAATAACAGTTAAACAAAAAATTTTTATTCTTCGAAGTATAATCCATGATTTTCTATCACTTGAATCTGACTTTGAGCAAGTTGCTCAATGCCATGATGGTACCATTCGGGGAATTTGGGGGCAAAGAAACCAGTGATGGCAGTTTTTACATCCTCATTGTGAGGAATATTTTAAATTGTCTGAATATGTGAATGTATTATTGTTGTATATTGATTTGAGTATGCTGAACTTAGAATGGTGATTCTCCCACCCAGATGGAAATTGGTATTTTTTAAATTTAAAGTGATTGACTATTCGAACATAATTAAAATAATCATTTGATAAGTTTATATTTTTTAAATTAACAATTTAAATTAAGTTTAATATTTTTTTAAGAAAAGAAAAGCATTCAATTAAATTTAAATAAATTTAATAAGATTTAAATTAAAGTCAATTTTAATAATTTGATAACATTTTTATAATTTTGTGTTTTATTGAGAAATGGTTAAAATTATTATTTTTAATTAATATTTTTTAGAAGTTAAATGTTTTTAAAAAGATTTAGAAAAATTGTTCGAATAATCATGATTAAAAATAGAAATAACGAAACCAATTAGAGTGATTCCAAATGATGAAAGATCTTCTGAGAGTTGTAATGACTCTATATGTGATAGTAATAAAAATTTAAATGAGAATTGTCTCAATGTTCTTAATACTCATCATATTGGAAATTGCACCCTTGAAAAAATCGGCCAACGATAGGAACTCATGAAACTCAGAAGGAGAGAGGTAATCTGCACAACTTAAATGCCCAAACTGTATTTTCTGCTGCATCTTCTATGAAGTAGGGGCTGCGGAGTTTTCCTGTTTGACAGGGCTCTTCGTGATTTTCCAATTCAGTGTATTTAATGATCAGAACAAGCTGATCCTGAACAAGCTATCAATTTTTGGAAGAAACTTTTTAAATCTAGTTATTAAATTATCATATTTCTTAACTAATTCTTAAAAATCCTAAATCTTTAAAATCTTGATTAATCGAAAGGTTGAGAATCTTGTTGTGGTACTCCGGTGAAACGACCGAAATAAAAAAACTTTCAAAACTGATTTTTGTTAAATTAAATTGAATAAATTAAGAAATGGTGTAACAGTTTAAAATTTAATAATGGAACATTTCGAATAAAGAAATGTCTTCTCTTTGGTGAACATTTTTTTGTTAATGGATAATAATTTAAATCTCACTGTGTCCGATGAGGATGATCGGACGTGTCGATAACGTTCGAAGACCCATGGAACTCGTCGGTCACCGGTCGGTGCGCTAGTACTAACCGGCACTGCGATCGATTTGCAAAAACTCCCCGTGGAATACTACCACCCGGACTGTTAACGGTACCCCAATCGATCCACACGTGCGATACAGGTGAGCACAACTGGCGGAGTCGTGTTGATCAGCAGTCCGCCGTCAGGTCGAGTGCGGCGGTATCGAACCGATCTGATCGGTTAATAAAACTTTTCGAGATCGACAACCCGATTAATAACTGTCATATTATCAACGAAGCGTGCCGAAGTTCAAAGCAATAACAAAAGTGTAGAAGATGGAGTCGACGAAACTATTATTTCAATTTTTTACTTTTTAGTTTTATTACATATTATTTAAGCAATTGTTAATTTTTTTAGAATTAAATGTCCTTTATAATTTGTTTTTTGATATTCGATAATCGCAGCACCACAATAGTAAATTTTGATTTCTTTCGTTTCAGAAAATATTTTTAAAGAATGATACATTATTTCTATTTTTAACAAATTTAATATTTGTTATTTCATTAATAATTATATCTATTAAATTAAAATGGTACAATTAATTTTCTAGATCAGACGGTTGAAATATTTTTTTACATTTTTTTCCATTTTCATAATAATTGAATCTATTCACGAATGGTTTAATTTTCTATGCAAAAAGAAAATTCTTATTAATTTTATTATTTTAAAATATAATTTGTGCTTGAGGAAAAAAATTTGTTGGATAATTAATTTTCCAATCTATGAAATTTTTATTATCAATTTTATGATTTAATTTGGATTCTGTGTAAATGTATTTTAAAAGAATTTTTCGAAAAAAGTAATAATAAATAATAATAATAAATGACATTTTATCATATTTTGATACTACTCGTATTTTCAATGGCAAATTTCAAATAATCTTTCGTGGAAATTGCCAATTAATAGTGCCAATATACATATCCCTATAATTTTCATCAAAATCAATTTAAATAATCCCATCTCAATAAATCTGAATCCCAAATGCCATAAGCTACATTATTTTTTGGTAATTACTTGTTTCAAGGGAAGTTTATATTTTCAATCATCCTTCGTTGGGATATTTTCGTTGGCTTTACAATACGAAATCTCTACAACGCGCTCGACATATGTCCATCAAGTTTTCCTTCCGTAATAATAGTAATGCATTATTTACTTTTCATAATCCATTTGTTCCAATTATTTTAAAAAATTTTTTGGTAAATAAAAGAATGTTAAATATACATAACAGTTTTAATTGGAAAATATAAATATTTATTTTTACTATTTTTATTTTTTGTTAATTATAATTATAATTATATTAATAAGAATAATATGATTTTCAAAATTATTATTATTATCCCAATTTGAATTGTATCTAGGATAACTCTCCACAAAACTTTCATCTGTTGACATCGAACTTATTTGTTAAGATCTTAGACTGACTCGTTTTAATATGATTATTCGAACAAAAAATTCCATTTTACACAAATTAATTAATTGTACACGTTCATAACTATTTTATACACTAGAAAAAGACCCGTTGTTCGATTCACATTGATGGGGGCCCATATCGTAGTAAACCCCCCAAAAAATTTAACTTCCATTCGTCCCGAGTTGCAATTCTATCAAATTGATGTTCCATCACGAAAAGCAAATATTATTTGGAAATTTCAAAAATAAATCTTTGTGTATCGATTAAAAAAATATTTGGAAATGTTCAATCAAAGAAACTGAAGGATTCTATAAAATCTGCGGCTTATGAAATGCTCGATAATATACCGAATAATTGACGGAAATTCTATTACGTTTTCGATTAATTTATCGACTCTGTGCTTTTAATAATTAAAGTTTTATTTGTGTATAAAAAAAGAGAAAATTTAAATAAATTTAAAAAAATTAAATAAACAAAAAAATGGACACCAAAATGGCAAAATAAAAAAATAATTAAAAGCTGTAATTTTTGATTTGTTTTAATCGATTATTGAGAAAAAAATCGGCGGTTTTCGTAATTTTGCGTACATGATTTATTATGGAAAAAAAATGTTTAAATTAATCAATTTTATTATGAATTTGGTGGAAATTTGATTTTGTGAAATTGTTCGAAATAATAAAAATTTGGCGTGGTGATTTTTTTTATTTGATTTGATGTTTTGTATGGCGAATTTCACGAAGAGGAATTATATCAATGTTGGTCGAAATTAAACATCGTTGGTCGAAAAGTCGAAGAGTTTTTCAGTCGTTCTTGATCATGGTAATGAAATTATCAAACTTGATCCAAAGAATTGCACGTGGTGTGTTGGCGTTGGTGTTGTGCGTTTCGAAAGAGGAGAATATTCGCGATGTATTATGGTGTTTAATAAAACCGTTGAAGTCGGACGTGAAAATCGGGCTGATTATAAATTAATCGCCAAAGCCTGTTCAAGAGCGGAGAATGTTCATTTAAAATTAGATGATCTAATCAGCATTGTAAAAAAATTAACGATTTGTTCGATTGACATTAACGGAGTGTGGTGGAGTTGCTTTGAAAATTTGGAGAATGAATGCTTGTCGCAGTTGTATGAAACGGAGGACGGGACTGGAGCGGCGAGCCGCAGAGATCTGGCGATCGAGATGAGCGAGTCAGGGAGCGAGGGTGATGGAAGGGAGATTACGTTGTGTTTCTCCCTCCCCTGCCCTGGAATCACTGATTTCCCAACCCCGGGACGCCGCCACTACACTGCGCCCGCTCTGTCGCCAACACCCGTCATATATAACGAGTGAGCTGAATTTTCGTCTTTGAAAGTTTCTGCAGTAATTTTTAAATCACAATTATTATCATTTATTATTTACAGTACAGATAAATCCGTCTCGATGCAGGCTATGCAGATTAATCTCAACCCTGCTTCTCCACCATTTTGCATTTTATCAGCATATATATGATCATACTGAAATTTGAGCTTGATCGACAAATCGTGATTTAGATGCTAACGAAATTTCGCAAATTTAACCTAAATTGATTTTAAGAAATATAATTAGTAAATAAGAGATAGAAATCGTCGTATTCTCACGAAATTCCTTGTAGGAATAATCGTAATCGGCATTATTCGAATTAGGTTTTGATTTAACAATCTTTACCCGCACGGTCTTTGGTCGATTCCGTCGGCTTCGAGGCGTCTTTGTGGAGATAATGATTAAACTTATTTATTAAAAAATTAACCTAAACCCTAACCTAAACACTAACCCCAACCCCATCCGAAAGCACGAACCTTAACGTTAACTCCTTATCCGAAACGTTAACCTTAACCACTTGTTGGGTATTAAAATCTTTAAAGTTAAATATTTACTTTTTAAAAACACAAATCGTTAATCTTTAATCTTTATTCCTTAAATTTTTAATCTGACCCTATTTAATCAGTAAGTTCTTCCAACATAAATATATAATGAATGAACACAAATTCTTTTTAGAAACTTTATTTTCAACAACACAAAATAACACACAGCTTTATATTGTTCAAATCAATAATATCAATAAACGTATTCAAAAACGGTTAAACGATGCGAGGTTTTCAGATCACAGTTTATTAACGTCGAAACTAAAAATCTTCTAAGTTGAACGATAACCGTTAAATCAGCAGTCAAAAATGAATTCTTGCTCTCCTATACAGGATACTGAATTCCAGTTTTAACTTTGATAATTTAAAAAGAAAAGATTTATTAAATAATAAATTTACTTTACTAACGGTTTCTTCTTTGATTATATCAACAGTAGTAATTTTTGTGTGAATATGACTGAATTAATTATTGTTTATATACTAGTTTTAAATAACCTTGAAAATTACTTTGCTAAACAATTCTAAAAATATTTACAAATATTCGATAAATTTGATTAAAATAAATATTATGTGAATCGAAAATTATCATCAACAAAAGCAGAAAAACATTTTGAAAAATTAATTATGATAATAATAAAAACATAATGGACAGTTGTTTAAATAAAATGAAAGAAGTCGAAAATAAGATAAACTGTCAAAATGTGTACATGTAATAATACATTAAGGTTTTTCTTGTAAAAAAGGGATTTCTCATCATTTTTCATCACATGGGATGCTTATGATTTATTGGCCTTGCTGAGTCAAAACGGCCACTCGCTCGCGGCTCCTGAGCCGATACGGACACACTCCTCTTGTATCCCACCACACTCTATGCATTCGGTACTAACCCGGCGCCGTGTCGCTTCACAGGGTCTCCAGCACATGAATGACCCTCGGTCGATTATTAACTGCTGACTCCGGGTTGATGTCGAATTCGACGACACATCGGCTGCAACCGGCCGTTTCATGGTCATCACTCTACCCCGTAACCCGACGGTGATCTCCATCACCAACTGAAACGGGTCTTTCAAACCTAAGGAACCTAACAGACTCTGCGAAATTAAGTGGTTATGGATGCGTCTATCTCAGATCTCCGTCTACACCACACCTATTAACCTTAATCCTAACCTTATATAAATGAAATGTTGATATTATTATTATAACGAAAATTTGCAACTTTATACTAAATTGATTTTTAGCAATATAATTAGGAACTAAGTGATAGAAATCGTCCTTTGTCAATTTAATTTATGTTATTAGTATTTGTGGTGTTGAAAAAAAACTATTAAAATTTTTTGTTTAAAAAAACTAAAAAATTAATTAAAATGTGTAAAAAATTCAATTTATAATTTCTTTTTGAAATAAATGTGTGACGATTCGATTTTGTTTTTGTCACATTGAAATTTTGATGAGTTATATTTCAAACCACACTGTGTGGCAGCGGACTCGAGTGGCCAGATCACATGCGCCATCACCACACACAATTTGGCGACGCATGGTGGATCCCCACGACCTCACCAACCACGCACTCGAGTAACGTGTCGACGAACCGAACGAACAACCCACCACATAGAGTCTTATCGGCGGTCACAGCAACGAAGACGAGGTACGGGAAGCCGCAGCGTTTCGAACTAAACACCGTTACTTAGCGGTACTCCGACCGGCACCGGCCGAGCGACGATTTCCCGCATGAGAGGCCTTCACAGCCCCATCTGGAGGCCAGTACTATAGCATTTTTAAAAATATTTTCACGAAATGCCTTGTAGGAATCATCCTATTCGGAATTATTCGATTTCGGTGTTGATTTAATAATTTAACGACGTGCATGGTTTTCGGTCAATATCATCGGTTTTTTAGCGTCTTTTGGCAAAGGTAATGTACCAACAGACCCGTCTCGATGCGGGCTATACAGATTTACGCACTTACATGGATTCCCTCCGGGTACCCCGAAATTTTCCATTTTGATCATAGCGTGACTGATAAACAAACAAACACACTTTTTAGACAAATATATTATATATTTTTAGAAATTTTTTATTTTAATACATTGGTATAAAAATTTTACTTAATAGAAACTTATTTTAAGGATTTTCATTTTTGAAAACTTTCAATTGATCATATTAATAATTTAATCTAAAATGTTGCTAAAAAATTATTTGAATGATTTTTATTTTAAAAACTTTTATTTAATCTATATATAAGAGATAATAAGAAGACGAAGCGTTTCTAGATCATAATCCCATCATAAGGAGATTAAACTAATTAATGTGTATTAAACTAAGACATTATACGGGACTATGCAATAATTAAAAAAAAATTTTATCAATAAATCATTGAATTAAAATGAATTTACATCATTTTTCCTGAAAATTGAGCAAAGGTTCATCAAACGTGGTCAATAACATTACCACAAACCACACATTTTTTTTTGGAAAATTTTAAAGAAAATAAAAAGAGGTATTTATAAGAAAAATGAAATATATTTGCCAAACAAAGTGTCCATTCGACCATGCCACTGATTTTTTAAGTCTAAATTTTATTGACTTACTAAACTTTGGCTGTAGGCCATACAAAAGCCCTCCATATCACTCTGAATCAATTAAAAAAACATTTTATCAATAAATCATTGAATTAAAATGAATTTACATCATTTTTCCTGAAAATTGAGCAGAAGTTCATCAAACGTAATCAAAACCATAATGTGGAAATTTCGATGCGCATCTTGGAAGAGTTCTATTTTAACTAAAATCAATTCTTCGAAGACAACGTAAAATGTCTGCGGCAGATTTAATAGGACGGCAAATCATGGCCTCGATTCTATGCTCAAACGAGTTCATTTGTGGAAAAACATTTTATACAATAATCAAAGAGCTAAAATAATTGAATAAAAAAGAAGAAATACTTTTATTATAGAATGCAACAGTTCCAAAGTACCTCAGTTAGTTCACGCAGACCAAATCAAGTTCTAATATATAAAGAAGAGGAAGAAGAAAAAGTATACGACGAAGAAAGTGATGAACGGAGTACAAGGAATTCAGAAAATCAAACTTTAAGAAGTGAAAGAAACTAGAACGAACTACAAATCAATTACAAGACTAAGGAAAATAAATTTGCATATATATAATTATTATAAAACGTATAACAATGAGAAGTTGTTTAAATATGTGATAAACACGCACAGTTTAATAAATAAATCATAATAGGCTTAATGACTTATCATCAGTTTTAAAAATTTAGTTTATATCTTAACAAAATTAATAATTTAAACATTTAAATATATTACATTGAAATTTAAAATGTAAATCATGCTCGAACAATTACTCATCACGTACATCCAAATTACCAACTTTCCACGCGGGTCGCGGAAACACATTTCCAAATACCAAATTCAACACACCAATTTTAAAATATTCCCCACAATCATAAAAGAAAAATGCGAATTTAAGTTATTTATTATAATTTTCCATTCCTTAAATTTATTTTATGTCTCATTGTGAGAAAAATTCTATTTTGTATTATTTATTTATTTTTAAGATTTATATAATTAAAATAAAAACTGATAATGTCAGGATTTTGCTTTTAATGAAGGAAATTTACATCTAACACTTCTGTTAAGTGATATTTGATTTATATTTAATTAGAATTAAGATAACTGAATAGAAATAAAAATGTATTTTTATTTTTTTCTACTTTCAGGATTACCAGAAAATAATTATTTTATTTTTTATTACATTTTAATCTTCTTGTTCATCATTTGAGAATAAAAGATTTTATTGCTTTTTTTCCTTTTTTATGGAAATAATTTTAAATAACTTGAAGCGACGGCCAACGTTTGTGCAGAGAGGCACCGGTGGAAAAGAGTGACCAACCGCGACGACGTCAACCAGTAATTCCACATATATAGAGCTCGTCGGTCGGCGGATCGCTTCGGATCGGTACCGCAGCCGATTCGCACCAGTTCCCCTTCATGCATCGCCAAATGTGGAGCGATGGGTACCGCTCGAAACAGTGAGCAGTTTACTCTATCCAGTCACTCAACATTGGATAGTCTCGTCGGTGGGGTAATGTGTACCAGCAGTGCACCGCAGGTCGAAACGCGGCGGTATTGAGCTCAGTCGGATCTATTCAATCCGTCGTTTAATAGTATAATTCGGCAAAGTCAGCATTTTAATGATTAAAAATCAGTGAAAGAGATAGAACAAATAAGAGAACGTACAACTAATAATTCTTTATTTTTCTTATTCTCACGACGATACAGCGATTCCAAATATCACCATATTTTATTTATTACATTTTAAAAAAAGTTTTTCTTTTATTAGTTTTTTTCTTCATTTATTTGGATGATTTTTTCTCAGTTAGTTTTATGATGTTCTTTCGAGCACCACATCACTGATTTCCCCAACTTTTAAGATAAAATATATTAAACGAAGCGATAATTTAATCTATAAAAATATAATAATATAACTTAAAATTCATTCTAATGAACAATAGTGAGGCGGTAAAACTCAGTAAGACAATTTATGAGCATAACCTCTTAAAAATCATCAATAATCCCTTTGATAATTATTGAAATGTTATTATATTTTACTCAACAACTAATTTCTGAACTTTTCCAAGAATTTCCATAATGAAGGAAATTCATAACCCAAATTCATATGTATTCGGACACGTAAAATAATTTTTATTAAAAATTTTAAATTATAAATAATAAATACTAAATACTGGTATTATAGATGAACTAATTTAATATTTTACGATATTCTATTTACAATTCTAAAATAATTTGTAGAAATTAAATAAAAAATTTATATAATAAAAATTTTATTCGCGTTTTACAATTTGTTCTCTAATTCAAAAGAATTCGGATACTTAATAAAAATTATAATATAAATATAGACAATAAATTATTTAAAATTCAATATAGATTATTTGTAAAAACATATATAGTTATTATTTTTTAAATATTTGAGTCTATTAAATTTTCGTTTTTTTATAAAAAAATGGTTCGTGTAAAAAAGATGGATACTGAAATCCGTGAGAAAATATCTGTCATGTATGTTAAAGGAAATTCAATAAGGGAAATTTCACAAATTTTAGATACAAGAAAAGCGATGGTGTAATATAGCATTAACAAAGCTAAATATCGTAAGAATGACTCATTTCCAAAGAAATCTGAACTACCACAGTTGAATTCCGCTACTGATAACAGGTGTTTGAAGAGATTAATTCCTCAATATCGTCGTGCTACTGTTCAAGTAATCAAAGAGAAATGGAGTATGCAAACAGACTTTTGTTCTTCTCCGTCAACTTGTCTACGTTGAATACATGAATTAAATTATTCATTCTATAAGGTAAGATTTTCTTAATGATATATAATCATTAAGTAACATTTTTTAGGCCAAAACAAACCATTTTTGACATCTATTTATAAGAAAAAGATACTTAAATGGGCTTATAATTGGAATAAAGTTATTTTTAGACGTATTTCGTTTTGAATTGCGCATGGGCCAAAATGAAAAATTGGTCTTAAGTACTGAGTCCTTATTATCTGACTGATTACACCGAACTCTGAAATTTTCTGAGAGTGAATTGAATTGGGGCTGTATGACAAGCGAAGTACTTGGCAGTCTTCATTTTATAGATGACACAATTAACGTCACAAAATATACCGAAATATTAACAGAGTCTCATTTCATCTATTACACAATATTTAGACAATGAAAATTTCATTTTATAACAAGATGAATCATATTGTCTTACATCTATGTTTACAAAAACTTGGATGATGAAAGACAGTATTTCCTTCTAGAAAAAGCCTTCAAAAAGCCCAGATTAAAGTCATATAAAGAATGTTTGAGCTATTATGAAAAAGAATAATAAAATAAAATTGATTGGAAGAACAAACTTTTAGCGACATGGAATTCTAATTCAATAAATAGAAGAATGGAAGATAAAAGCAACGGAAGATGTTACAAGATTATAAATAGTATGTGTCGAATTCTTTTGAATTCAGAATGCATATGAATTTGGGTAGTTTATAGGCTTGTTGAACAACAAAAACATCAATGTAACTCCTTTAAACAATATCAAATCGAGGGTTCTGATATAATAAACAAATGATTTTAACATTTAATGAATGTTTTATGTGTAACTTAGTACAAATCAACCTCTACATTTTTGCTTTTAGTAAAGGATTCGAAAGAGCAAGCCAAATCTATTTCTTGTGCACATTCAATTGCATTTATATACATTTTTATTGTAAATTAAGCATCATATTTCTTTTTATTTTTTCTGGTCATTATGACATTAACAATAGGTTACGCTTTTATTTAATATACCATATATTGTGTTTAGTTCATTGAATAGGGAGGGACCGCCCTTAAGTAATCACTTGAATATTCCTGCTACTTCTGCGTTTATATTTGTAATTTTGTCTGGTAAAGTATCATTATAGAACAGAAAGTCTACTTTGAACGTGACATTTTGTATTTAGAAGATAACTGGAGTAAAATATTATGAATTGTGAGATATTTATTCACCTATATTTCGAGCTATGAAAGTGAAAGCTTCGTTCACTAGATAGATTTAACATGTACGATATTACTTGTATAGTTAAAATGGAGTCTTCGTTTGTTTGGATTCTGTAGTTTTGGTTATATACTTTATAATGGTAAGGCGTTTTATAATATCTTTATTATTCCAAATAACATTTTATTCAAATTTGATTTCTGAAAGAAGTAGACTCCCAGAATCACTAAGTTTTTCTTTAGCAATGTTTTTCTTCACATTATACATCACTGCTTTCTGAAGTAGATTTACACTCCTCCGAAAATAAAACATTCAAATTTTTTGAAGCCAGTAATGATCTACCTATGTTTAAAGTATCAAAATTACTGCTAAACATTTATGGTTAAAACTATGAGAAATATTTTCACATCTCAACATTTTATTTAGTTAAAACTGAGAATTTATTAATATTCATTTCCCACTTATTTAAATTTAATTTTTTAAAAAATATAAATCCAGATTTAATGAGTAGATGTATTACTCATTCTTTTTTTGTAAGAGGTGTTTGTAAAATCATTTTCAGAAATCATTTCTACTCAAATTATATATACATTATAAACAATTTTCAAACAAAATTTTTAACTATTTTCTTAATAATCGATTCGCTGATCTCTATTTTTCCAATAATTCTTTTAAAATTTTAATCAAATCAAAACAGTATTTAATGTTTCAATTTTTAAATTTTGAATGAAAATATTTATGACAATTATTATTTTAACATATTGTGACAACGAATAACAAATCTATAAAATTTATTTTTCACTAACAAATACTTTTAAATAGATATTATTTAAACAAATAATTATCTATATTTTTTCATGTTAAATATTTCATTTAATAAATAAATTCAACATGTAACACTCCCCCCAGATTCTTCGTCACAAGAATCTATATCTACTACATACTCGTTCAAATAATTCGGTTTTCGTCTTTCTCTTTTGGGTCTGTTGCTGATTCCCTATTCACTTTGCATAATACTCGAGGCTGATTCGTTGTTATTTTCCAACATGTAATCCGAGTAAGAGTTTCGCGGCAGGTCTGGTTGTCTTGGTCGAATATCTGCTATATGCCGTGGATAGCAAAAACCATCACAATTTATTAAGTACTTTCTTTGATCCAATTTTCTAACGACAACACCTCTTGTCCATTGCTTTGTACATGGCATATTATTTTCAGGCTTTACCCAGACCAACTGTTGCTCTACGAAGTCTGTCTTTACCTTATTGTAAACCGGCTGCTTTTCAATTCTTTCGATTATCTCCAAACCGACTGGAATGTACTTGTAAAGTGCTGAACTAGGTGCCTCCTTTCCGTCGGACGGTGTATTGTTATACCACCATAAGGCTTCCATGATACTAATATTCGATCGAGACGCAATTCTCTTGATTGTCTTATGATTTCTCTCTATTATTCCGTTGCAATTTGATCGATTAATAGCACGGTATAGGACATGTACATTCTACTTTTTCATCAACTTGCTGAATTCGGATGAATGAAATGTCGTATAATTGTCAATAATCAACTCCCTTGGAGATACCCGCTCGCAGAACAAATTTGAAAACTCTGTAACAATCGACTTGACATCCTCAGCTTTGATTAGTTTCCCTACTGCAAATTGAGAGGGTCCACAATCAATGATACTTAAGAATTTTTGTTGATCAAATTTTGTGACATCCGCTGCAGGTCTTGTCCAGTTTTCATTGACAGCTAATTTTCCAGTTTCCCATTTTATTGGCGACGGATCAATAGATTGGCGACTTTGACACTTCGAGATCAAATCCTTTATATCCGTATTTGACACATTTATTTCCAACTTATCGCACAGATATCGCATTCTCTTTGCACCTAAATGACATCTGTCATGAAGTTTCTGTAGTTTGAATAGGTCATCTGTTACAGACAAAAGGCAACTGCTTCGTTTTAATTGATTGGATATTCTTGTCAGTTCATCAGCCTTGTTGTCTTCACTATTAACAAACTCAATTTTCAAAGTTATTTCGTATTCCTGGAACAACTCCTTAATCATTGACAATCGGCGCTTTATCAAAAGCTCGGAAGAGGCTTTCGTATGTAATTTATTTCGCTCTGATAGTGCCTCAGTTATCCAAAAACAACTGATTTGTTATCTGATTTTATTACAACATTCGTTAGTCCCCATTTAATACACAGATTTAGACCCTTTACAACTGCTTCTAGTTCTGCTACGTTTATGTCCCTAGAATCGTCAGTTTTCCTTAACCATGATGCATCTTCTATAATATTTCCTTTAACTTCCAATGCTGCCCCAATGGCTATCGAACTGGCATCACACCATATGATACCGTCTTTACAATCATCAATACTCCATATTCCTGTATAAGGATCTTCCTCCTTAACTTTTTTCAAAACAAATTTGATTTTCTCAAATAATTCGACATCTATTTTCTCATCCCATTTTCCTTCACTGAGCCTTTTCATGTAGGAGCATGATGGACGTAGCCAACCAGCAACAATGTGGATTTCTACTAATTGGCCACACAGCGAATATAACTCGCGACGCAATATTGATTTGGCAACTATCTCGTCCTTGAAATGATTATCTCTCATCCATCTCACCGAATTCTTATCTTTAAAGACTTTAACTCCCAACATTCGCACCTCTTTATCCATTGAGAGATCTTCTGGTTTTTTGCATTTAAGACTAAATTTCTCGGACAGCATTCTAATTTCAACAATTGTGATTGTAGATTCGTCAACGTAAATGTCATCGATGTACGAGTCGGTGTTTTCACGTGCTCTAAGATCAAAATTTAAAATCCACTTGACAATTTCAGTCATAATGGTTGGAGCGATATTTAAACCAAAGCCCATCATGGTAAGAGCGTACTTTTTCCATTAATGATGCATGATTGATAACGCAACATTTCCTTGTGAACGCGAATCTACCTATACGCCTCTGATAAATCAAGCATGGAAAATCTTGATCCTTTTTGTCGCCAGGTGCGAAGTCTTTCCAAACATATATCTGCTGAGCCACTGTACACGTCTACATAATTGTTTAATTTCCTAAAATCAAAAATCGGTCTTTGATTTGAAAAGAAACGCTCATTTGAATGCTTTCCATGTGAAATTGCGTTTTAAATGCTTTTATTGGTATCTGCTGACACAATGCGTATGTTTTTTTATATTTATCTTGCCAGACAATATATGAATAGCAAGTTGCGTTTAAAGAAACATACAAAATGCTAGCCGACTTTATCCTTGTTAACTCTCGTCAACAGGCCTCAAAGACAGTCGATGATACACGCTCGCCAGTTCGAATTGGTAGATCTAGCTTTTGAATCAAATCGAGCCTAATGTGTCAAAGTGAAAAAAATTCCTCCAAAGATTTAAACTCAAACAAAAACCGGAAATTACTATTATACTGATCATACTTTAAGTTATGTTGTCATTAAGACTGAATAAATCAAATTGCGAATTTTGTTTCTTAATCAGTATAGTGTTCTAGCACTTTTTCAAAAAGAATAACGTTTTAATAAATGATGACAAAATGCCTCCCCTAAAATTCCGACAACCTCTCCATTCATTACCTTGCCACACTCTAAAGTAAGAGCACAACATAAAATTTACAAAAAAATATCAAACAAAACAACATTCAAAAATATTCTTCATAGTCCTTTCAATATGTATTCCTGATTGATTCCTTTATTTGTTATATATATAATGGTTTTTTGTTCATTAATGTGTAAAATAATAAAATAATTTTCAAGACATGATTATTTTATGAGGTAAAAGCCATTGAATTTTATATTGAATTTAACAGCAGTGCTTCTATCAAAAATAAAATGTATTCTAAGATTAAGTGGAAAATAAATTTCTTTCCATGTTCACTCTACCTGTATATGGAAAGCACTCAAGATAATAATTCATAATAATTCATATCAAATATGGGGTGGGCGCCAAAGACACTCAAAAATTGAATACATATGTTATTAAGTAATTTTGTTACAGGTAAAATAAAGGACAAAAAAGAAAACAAAAATATTATGGTTATGGTTTTTAATTGAATATGTATGAATTTTTACCTTATATTCCCAACAATTTATTTAGGAAATATTTATTAAGTCAAACATTAAATCTTTATTTCTTTTTAGTCACTTTTATAATTATATAAAAAATACAAAGCTTATAGAAAAATCAAATACCCATTTTTGTTAAGAGCATTGTGACAATTATTATTAGAACATTTATTAGTATAACATTTAGAGTCATTACAACTCTCGAAGGTTCTTTCAGTTTGACATCATTCTAATTGATTTTATTTCTATTTTTATAATAATAACTATAAGTATTCGATCAATTTTTCTAAATCTTTCTAAAATATTTAATATATTCTAATTTTTAAAAATAGTTATTAGATTAATAATTTTAACCATTTTAATATAAGAACTTGTGAGATTCTAGAAGAAATAAAATGAGACTTGCAAATTTTATTTTCAAAAATAACTCTGATCTCGACTTTTGACGATTTAAACAAACGACATTTTATTTATCCCACAGAACTCTAAATAAAAATATTTTATCAAATTCTAAAATGAATTTAAATTTAAATTTCATTATTTTTTATGTCCATTAAAATACTTTTCTTTTTTTTACAATATGAAACTTGATTTTAATTGTTCATAGTCTGATAAGTTTAAATTTTTGAAATTATCATTTCGTTATTTTTATTCTAATTAGGTTCGAATAGTCAATCATCATAAATACAAAATAAAATACCAATTTCCATCTGGGTGGGAGAATCATCATTCTAAGTTCAACATACTCAAATCAACACACTAGATTGACATACAATTTAAATTATTTCTCATAATTTTGAATATTTTTATCGAGTTTACGTTTTATATCAGACTTTCTACTTCTTTGAGCTTATGTTCAAACTATTTGGTAGTTTATTTCATATCATTTCAGGAAAAATAATGTTGAAGGATTTAATAACATAATAAATAATAAAAATTATGATGATTTTAAAATCCTTAAATTATTCTTTTTGATTAACACTTAAGGTCATAACCATCCAAATTCTCGATACTGAAGGTCGGTCATTTCATGATAATAAGTACATAATTTATTGGTAAAAAAATTTTCACAAACGTATCTTCATCATAATATTCTATTCTTTTGAATTTTACCAGAATTTATTTTTTTCCTCGAGGAAGTTTAAATTTTTGCAATTGTCCTTATGTACTTTAATATATAAGCGTGCCTTTTTATTTTGGTGGACTGATGTAAATTCCGTTTTTAGCTTTTACTTGAAGGGACTTTACTCATAACTGAAAATTAGATTTTTCAAAAGATTACTTACTAAATAATTGCTCTTGAAACTCTTCTAAAGAATAATATCAAAAATAATTGACAGAACTGGTATTCTTAATGTGAATCAAAGCTCATTATACCTTAAAATCATTTTTATTATACTTATTATATTTCAAATATTTATGATAAGTACTGTGAGGAAAATTCTGTATGTTGTAAGTTTGTTGTTTGTATGCTGTTTAGATTGGATACTCTCCCACTCAGATGGGATTGGTATGTTATAGATTAATTATTCAAATCTAATGAGATTAATTTATTAGATTAATGTTTAAATACTAATTAATTAAAAAGTTTTCTAATTATTAATTTTTATAATATCTTTTTGTAAAACGATTTTAACTTATTGAATTTAAAATAATTTTTTAAAAAATGTTTATTTTAATTTACTAAATGTATATTTATCCAATAAAATTTTGAGAAATTAAGTTAATATTATTTATATCTAATTAATTAATCAAGGATTTGAATATATATGCAAAAAAATATATTAATCAAGAACGATGCTTCCCACAGAGAGGGCTACTGAAAATGAGTGTGTTAGTGTTGTTAATAATGTTTTCATGCAAATTGTGATGTTGCTAATAAGTACATTTATTTTAACTTCAGTCAGTTCAATCGGATAAACTATACTTTCTGCTGGTATATTTACACGGGTGGTATATATATATATATACATATATATATATATATATATATATATAT